>JAZGTH010000063.1:857500-912500 GCA_036877525.1 Chromobotia macracanthus
TTTCTTTTATTAACTACTGTTAATAAATGTTGTAACAACGGTTATAATTAAGCTACATATAACAATAAACAAAACAATTCTCACCTCAGTGTCAATGTTTTTGAAAAAAAGTTCTGAGTAACAGTTCAGTAATAGTTTAGCATTTCATACTGAGACTGTTCCAGACAATTTCAAAGTGATAAAATGATTCATGATTTATATATAAATGACAATTGTGCTATTAAATGTAGCACACATATGACTTGTTCATGGCATCTTAATTTACACATTAAGATCATCATCTGGATCTTCCTCATCAAAGTCATCATTAGCATCAGGCTCGTACATGATCCGTCCAGAGCCAGGGGTTGGCCTCAGGAGAGCTGACTGCCTGCAGGTTGACAAAATTATACAGATCGCAGCATGAAAGTCTGAACAAAAAACTATTATTTCTAAATTCATTTTGGGATTAATAATTGGGATACAGGTCTCATACTTCTCTTGACTAAATACAAATGGAAGTGCCACTTTTTCCTTCGCTTCTTTTTCTTCCTTAGAAAGGCGAAGATTAAATGTCAAGTTTGATGTTGGATCGGCCTGTTTAGACCATAGATGGAAAACACACACACACACACAAAAACAGTTGACAGTATTAGAATACAGACATACATACACATGACATGTTTATGCATTTATATTTTCATAAAGCTTCCGTGACCCACTATAAATAAACTGTGGCAAAAGGATTAAAGCAGGGTTTGCTGACCTCAGCTTTGTCTTGCTCTGTCTGAACATGTGCAGGTTGATGGGGTCGTGTCTGTACAGAGAGGGTTGCATCCTCTGAGACATTAAAGTACTCTTCCTAGTAATAAACACCAAAAGAATTCTCAACAGAGTTCATAATATGAGATAATCATTTCTATTTCCAATAATCTCATGACTTACCTCTTGCATAACTCTGCCTGACTTTGTGTGGCGTGTGCTCATAGCCACAGCCTGGCGTTCATTTTCTGCAGGTGCCACAGAAATAACAGCACTGGCTAAGTGACACACACTGCCTACAACACCTTGCTGATGTAGGTCTGAATGCAGGAGTCCAATGATAGTTTTTATTACTCCACCTTGTGGGCAAAAAACCCCCCCCAAAACAACAGTGTTGGATTTGTGAACTGGCAGTAATAGGAGACATGCAAGCTTGCTAATGGGAATAGTGTTCTAGGCAAAAATTGCACCTTTCTTAAGCTCTTGAAGTCTTTGACAGATGACAAGAGGTTTATGATGTCTTAAAACCAATGAGAGCGAGTCAATCACAAGTACTGGTGCTTTAGCATGCTGTGTGTTTTGGACAAGCTGAATTATGTCTCGAGTAATGAACTGCTCAACAGTGAATGAGGATATACCGGTCCATCCAAGGGGATCAGGGTAACCCTTATGAAAATGAACTCTTAAGACAGAAAAACAGAGAAAAAAAATTAGATGTTTCAGAGGGAGCAAAACCTGTATCAGCTCTGACTGTGGACCTCAAAGAGACATGTCCGACAAGGAAGACTGTAGAAATAAACTAACAGTAGTTAAGATGGCAAAATAAGAAGGCTACAAAACTGTCAGTATTATTGTTTGCATGTACTTGGATCTATGCAGTTTATGGTTCAATAGAAATATTTTCCAAGCTATGATAATTAATGATTCTGAATTATGTGTATCCTCAACTGTATATTGTAAATATGTTTTAAAATCAATAAACACGTTTGTATAGCGTTATCAGCCTCTATAAATTAAATCAAGAATCAAGATTTTTTTTACTTACTTTTGCACAAAGTTACTGTCCAGTCCAGCACGGACTTCAGTTTCAGAGGTCTCGAATCCCAGCACATGTACGTCCTCGCCCCTTTAAATGATGAACGATAAGACTTCATGCAATGTGAAGAAGCGTTATGAAAAGTCAAAGAATAGTAAAGAATAGTAAAGAATAGTAAAGAATAGTAAAGAAAGAATAGTAAAGAATAGTAAAGAACGTGCCTCTTTAACGCGGCATTGATGAAGCACTTGGCGATGCCCCGGCCGCTGTATCTGACAGTATCTGAAAGTATTACAGCGATCATAAGTACTGTTATGGTGCTAGTTCATGATATTAAGGGATATAAAAGACAAATAAAGTTACCCTGAATGACTATGAAGCTCCCAGCCTCTGTGCCCTGTAGAATATTTAACAGCATGGCTCAGACTGTAATACCAACAGCTAACAGCTGAACAGCTCTTAAAGTAAGTATCAATAGCTGACAATAGCTTAGTGCTATTGATCAAACCATGTAAACGTCTGAATAGACATCTATCAGATCTTTAACGTTTCGTTGTACATGCGCGTCAAATACCGAACAGCGTTCTTACGCGGCCTGGTGCAGCGAAAACACTCCATTACCCACAAATACATCGGCCAATCAATGCGCTCCTTCTCTTGTTCTTTTGAATTAATCACTGTTCGCTAACGTAAGTAGTGAAATACTGCCACCTACTGAACAGATCCTTTACTAAAATCAAATTATAATTGACATAATATTACTATTTTAAGTAGAACTGTGGCATACGTGTTTTCTACATTTACATTTAGTAATTTAGCTTTTACTTTTACTCTTAACTTTTTACTTTTACTTAGCACTTTTACTCAAAGTGTCTTACAAATGAAGATCACCTAATGTTACTTATCTAGGGCAAAAATTCCTCTCTGTACTGCAACGCCAACTTCTAAAAGCTGAAGTATCATGGTGCATTAATGTAAACAATTTATTTGACATTTTGTACTATTCTGTGATTGCCTAGATACGGAAAAGGTATTTGCCTGTTGTTCTATCTAACAGTTTTTAAAGCAATTGATATTAGCACATGCACACTAATGTTCAGTGAACATGTCTCATGTATTGATGGTTTCTTGGTCAACTGCATGTTATCTCAGCGTGTTCTGTTTGCTGTAGGTCAGTTTCATATTTGCACTGTGTGCATCAGTGCTTTGGTACAATAGTTTTGCTTAATAGTTCAGCAATCTGTAACAAAATGTGGGCAAAAACAAAGCTACAACTGAGTTTACATTGCATAGTATTGCTGTAGTTTTCTTTGACAATAGAAAATAAGTAATACAATGACTGGCATCTTTGATATTTTTATAAAGTAAACCGCATTAATTTAAACAAAACAGCATTTAATTTACAATCAATCTAACAATATCCTAGGGACTTGGACACAAAAAGATTTTACTAAAAAAATATATGTAAATAAAAATAATCTACACAGGTCATCCAAACCATTAAACAAGCATATCAATTATTGAGATGCTGTCTCAGACAGTTTACTGATCTGTACAGTATGTGTGAGCGTCAGACGTCATCATTGTGCGCCGCTGGGCTTCAGTCTGCTGGCCTTTGGAATGGGCAGTTATCATCACCAGCCCTCATTTCACGTTGATTTATTGCACAAACTTCACCGAGACTTCACCGAGACTTCACCGAGACTCGTCCTCCACACGATGAAATGCGGAGGTGAGTTCTCCTGTCGTCAGACAGTGCGCGGGGAACAGGCTGATGTGTGCGGGGCGGCGATTAGCCCGTTAGCGCTGTCCAGCATTGGATTTGCTCTTGCTTTAACTTCATGTTCTTTAAACCGCCTGTTTACGACCACGCTTTACTTCAATAAAACAGCACAAACACTGCACAAACACTGCACAAAACACTGCACAAAACACTGCACAAACACTGCACAAAACACTGCACAAACACTGCACCAAACACTACACAAACACTGCACAAAACACTGCACAAACACTACACAAACACTGCACAAAACACTGCACAAAACACTGCACAAAACACTACACAAACACTACACAAACACTGCACAAAACACTGCACAAAACACTACACAAACACTGCACAAACACTGCACAAAACACGGACGTAAACGTGTAGCATTATATTTCCTGAGCTGAAGAAGTGAGCGCTTCTAATAGCGCGGCTAACGCTCGCTGCACACTCGAGCTCTGTGTGTCTGGATCGGACTGATGTCTGACAGCTCACATCGGACTGTATCGTTAAATCAACAGCATCAGTACTGGATGGCACTTTTCAATGATCTTTATGCGGTTTAAGTCGATGAGTGTCGGGATACGCGGCCGTTCCGTGGAAACTTCTTAATCTTGTCGGCTGTTTAAAATGGCTGTTGTAATAAATCAGGGAGTTTTACATTTGTAAATGTACCATTTCATTATAACGTACGCGTGGCCTACAGAATATTGGAGTAAGGCTCTGTTTCTTTAAGAGAACATGAACAGAAATGGCTCAGAATTATTATATTTTGTCTCCATTATTAAATCTATCACTTATGAATCACAGGAAATGCATCATGGGCCAAGATTAGCCTGAACTAACTCTATTTTGAGCTTTATTGCCTTTAGTGTATAACTGTTATGGCTCTTAGAGTTAGATTTTACTGTTCTGAACATCAGATCTGAAAGACTAATGAAAATGTAGTACTACTGCTTGGTTTAGTTTTACATGTCTTCTGCTTAGTTTTAATAAGTTTTAATGAAGTGTCAACAAATAAAGCTAAATATGCTAACATAGTCTACATTTTCAGTGGGTTTAAAGATCTGTCATTGCTTCGTGTTTAATCTAAAGTATGCTTAGGTAAAGGATCATGTTTCTTTGTGCACTCAGGTAAGGTGATGGAAGAGGCCAGCAGGAGGTTCTCACAGCTCATTCCAGTGGTGCTATTTCTGCAGCTGTCAGGCTTTGTCCCTCACTCTGTTCAGTAACAACGCCTCATCTTAGCCCCCGTCACCATGAAGCCAGCCCATGAGCGCAACCAGGAGTGCCTGCCTCCCAAGAAACGAGACCTCCCAGTCAACAACACCACCACCAACCTCAGCAGTGGAACAGAGGAGACCTCATCTTCACAGAGTTCTGGAATGAGTGGAGAACCTCAGGGTGGGGGCAGTGGTGGCGAGTGGTTGCGAGGTCAGCCGAGTGTGCAGTACGGGGTGGAGGGATCTGAGGCACTGGTGGGACTAGATCAGTATAGTATGCTTTATAAAGTAGCTCTGCCCACTGGTACCTTTTCCCCCACCAGCCTGCATCCGGTTCTCAGCCACATACCTCCTGCCTACAATGTTCCCTCCCCAGTGTTACAGCACACGAACGTTCCTTACCCTCCGCTTGGCTACACACATATCCCTCACTCATCCTTGCAGTTTGTCAGTTCTCCCTATGCTGTTCCCTACGCCCTACCACCAGGATTTGTTCCCAGCCCTTTGATTCCACCTCAGTCAGCTGTTCCCCAGCCCCACACTGTGTCCCACCTGGTTCCGTATCAGTCACTCATTCAGGAAGGAGTGGTCTCTTCCCCCCCGCAGCAGCAGGTGCCAACACACACGTACACCAAAATGCCAGCACCCAGCACAGTTCCCCTGGTGCTTCCGTCAGAGCAGGTGACTGCCCAGATGCCGCTCGGGACTGTAGCGATGCTGCCTGGCACGGAACTCAGCCCAAGGGGAGTGAACGTTTTCTACCAGCCCACCGTCAGGGGCGTTCAGCCTCCACTGGAGCATGAGCGGGAGGTGAATGGAGGAGACAGGGAACATGCAGGCAGGGAGAGCCATCAGAACTCTGTTTATTTGTCCAGAAATGCAGGAACGCTGCAGGCTGGAGTAGAGACCTTGAAAAGCCGCAGACAGGAGGGAAAGATCTCTCCAGGTCAGCGCAGCACACCGGACACAGATCTTGAGGTGAGAGAGAGATGCTTTACTATATCATGTAACACTGTTATTATTGCTTATTAACTAGTGTTAGAAGTTGCTTAAATTCATGAATGTTATTTGATATGAAATGAGAAATACATGTTGCTGCTTGTTAATAAAGACCCAGGACTCAGGCCAGATGTTTGTAGGAAGGATTTTTAGAACATGAAAAAAGATCATTAAGTCAAGAGAAGTATTTAAAAAGGAAACGCCTTGATTACTTAAAGCAGAAAAGTTACTGTTATGATGATCATCTGCTGTAGCTGTTCCGGCCCTCCTGCTGTTGTCTTTGTGCTTGTAGGCTGTCATTTGTGGTGGTGATGTTATTACATGTTAAATGATTGCTGCTGTTGTATGTTGTGGCATGATAAACTTCATTAATTACATGCAGTAATTGAGAAGGAATATTTGTACTTTAAAAAAATGATAACAACAGGATTATTTATATAAAAAAACCTAAATGTAACTTTTCTTTTTTTAAGATCTTTATACCTAAATGATACACTTTCCCTTAAACATTCATATAAATATTAACCTATATCTTGATGTTGAAGAAACATTCATATGGAAATTTGGATGGAAGTTGGAAATGAGGTTTGTTGAATTTGACTAACTGCTTGATTGAACATAAACAGTGTGACTGATGTTACACAGCCATCCAATCAAATGTTTCTTTCCATTAGCTATAGTATTTATTCCAGGTGTTTGAGGTTGATCTGTTGATACTGTGCACCTCAGCTGAGTGCTGGTGTCTGTTTGCCTCATCGTGTTCTGAGCTCTGACTTCTTAATTCCTCTGAGTCAGCATCAGTTACGCAGTTTCCTTCCTTTATTAGCTGTAGTTTGGGTGTGTTAAGAATTGAGGAACCATCAGGCTGCTGCTGCTGTGTTACAAACAACAGAGATTGGTTCTGATTTACACTCTGAAAATCTGCTGTGACTGTTTTTCACTGTACAGCTTGTGTGACACTTAATAACCCATGATCTTGGTTCTGGTGCAGGTCCAGCAGGTGGTTGGACGACTGGCCTCTCCAGGTCATGGAACGAGCCGGAAGGAAGCAGCACACGCTCCTCTGAATCTGTCACAGAGGCCCAGAGAGACTCAGAGTGATGTCAGAGCAGCATATGAATCCAGTCCTGCAGAATCCAGAGCTCATCAGCAGCAGTTTCTTCAACAGGGCCACGCTGTGATTCTGGCCAATGGGCAGCCTGTTCTGGTGCCCGTGGATTACCATCATCACCAATCACAGCAGCTGCAGCAGCCGCATTATCCAAATCAACCCAATGATGTGGCGTCCACAGCTGCTGTCACCTCTCCTGCATCATACACAAAAGCTGTGGATGCAGCAGCAGCAGGACTTGCAGATCGGGCGGCGATGCAGCTTCCTGTCCCAACAGCTGGAGCTCAAGCATCTCTGCTCGCTTCTGCCGGCCCATCACATTTCATGAAGGGGGCCATCATCCAGCTGGCTACAGGAGAGCTGAAGCGTGTGGAAGATCTGCAGACGCAGGACTTCGTGCGGAGCGCTGAAATGAGCGGCGGGCTGAAGATCGATTCCAGCATGGTGGTGGACATCCACTCCAGTCAACAGAGGCCCGGTTTGGTGGCTCTGCATTTCAGTGTGGGGGAGCAACAGAGCAAAGTGATGATAGATGTGCCTCCTGAACACCCGTTTTTTGTTTTTGGACAGGGCTGGTCTTCGTGTAGCCCTGAGCGAACTGCCCAGCTGTACGGTCTCTCCTGCCACCATCTGCAAGTGGGTGACGTTTGTGTGTCCGTTACACTGCAGCAGCAAGCTGCACTGCAGCAAAAACCTCAGCAGCAGGCGGAGTCCAGGACCCCCACCAAAAACAACTCCACATTAGGGGCCCCACCTCAGCCCATGGGCCCTCCGGCCCCCCAACACGCACGGCCACAAAGCCAATTGAAGATGGAACGCGGCCACAGAGAAAGAGACAAGGAGGAACCCATGCAGGTGGGCAGTTCAAGACACAGTGATGCACCCCCCAGACCAAACAGGACTGCAGTAGAGCACACACGAAGCCAGACCAGTTATTATTTGCACACTGAGGGTAATACTGCACCTGGAACTGAACTGGGAGTCTCTTCTGGGGCATCCCAGAGGCGCTGGTCTGCCCCTGGCTTCCAAAGATACAGCAACAAGAACGAGGAGGGGGATCTGGCCCCAGGTGTCACCCCTGGCTCCTCTCGGCCCTCCTTTATCCCTCAGGAGGTCAAGCTGTCCATTGAGGGGCGCTCCAATGCCGGGAAGTAGCAACAGCCATAGCAAACACAGAAGCAGGAGATGGTTGATGGGAGTGTTAGAGCTGGGCGAAGGATGCAGAACAGGGCGTGTGGGAGAGAGAATGTAGCCTCAGAATGTTTGAGATTTTGCACATATTGGAAGAATCCCTTTGCCGCCTCCTTTTCTCTGTTTCATCAGTTGTGGTCTAAAGCACAGAACATTGTGCAGTTTTATTGTCAGCATCTGCAGTGGTCTGTATGGGCAGCTACAGCTGGAAAATCACGTATCAAAGTCTGCATCATTTGCGTGTTCACATGGGTGATGCATCATGTTTGGCAGTGATCATTTCTGCAGATATGATCATTTACAGTTCTTCAGACAGGTGGTTTTTAAGGTCAGGAGAAGAAATGGGGTACAGCCATAGACTCGTGACAGGCCTTTTCAAGTTTCCTCAATAATAATTCTAAATTTAAATAAAAACCAGGAAAAACTCCCACAGATTTTGGATCAGATCTTTTTTAGTAAAACCAACAGGCTTCTTTACACGTTGACTATATCAGTTGTTGCTCTGCTTTTATTGGCTAAGACCTTGAGACATAAACATTTTTATTGTGATGTTTTTTGAATGCGTCCCTCTCTACAGATGTTTTTCTCACTTTCCTACACTTGATGTGCACTCTCCCTGTCTTTACTCAGGATCTTCTGTGGAGAACTCCTTTCTAGTGTGGAGTGTGAGAACACTTACCCATCATCCCCACATCAATCAATCAACTGAATCGAAATACAATCAGTATCCAGATGAAAGCTAGTGCCCATTTTAATAGTCACATTTTCATGCTCTCCAGTGATTAGTAAATGTTTTGCTTGTTTTGATTCTGCAGTTGGTTTAATTCTGCAGTTTCAGCTCATTGGATTTATTTTTTCAGTACAGTTTTCCTAGGAAAACAAACTCCCAATATTACCTCACAGTCCTCTTACAGTGATTATTGACTATTTTTATTTCTCCATTGTTGGATCGTTTTTCTGGAGTCAGCATCCCCCTGCTTGTGAAGCTGAGGCCACACGAGGGTCAGGTTGTAGAGAATGGCCTGCTCTGGTGGCAGTGGATTTTTGCTGTGAAGCACGCAGGTGTAAAGGCTTGTCTTTGAGAGTGTGTAGTCTGCAGCAGTGTAGGCCCACTGCTGTTGAGTGTGGACAAACCCTGCTCACCAGAATAAAGCAATAGTTTCAGAAGACAAGGCTGGCTTTTACACGTTCATGTTAATTAATCCCTTACAGAGAGCTTTTAACCTCTTTTTTAAGATGACAGTTTTCTCTTGTGATTCTATCAGTTTCTACAGGAGTTCTAGGCATGTGATTATCCCTTCAAAACATTTTACATCAGAGATAACTCGTATAAAAGCACACCTTAATTCTAAAGACTCACAAAAGGACAGCTGTATATACAAATCACAGCCCTTTACATTGTGTCCTAAACAGGTGTGATGTTATTAAAGCTAGCTGCAGTCATGAATGACATTGTTTCAGTCATGTTCTTTTGTGGTGTAGTGCAGCGTGATCACATGCACATCACATTTGTCCAAAACTCCAAATTCAACAGTAGATGAAACATTAAATGTGATCTGATTGGCTGTGATTGTGTTGGTGCTGTTTATACTTTCAGCTTAAAAGTTCGTCACGCCTGATCTGGACACTGTGTTTAACTGTAAACTCATTCAGTCTTAATAATAATAAGAGTCTTAATCATCTCTAATTTTGGATCTGTCTGAAGCTTTCTGGTCTTTCTTTGTATTTCATTTGGTCTACTCTGCAATAGTACTCATGAGTGCTTCTTTGTACTGCAGGTTTTGTATTGCACAGATTCATTCACAATTCATTCACACTGACCTTTTAATGGAAATCTAAACATGATGTGTTTTTTAATAATAATAATAGGGGAAACTGTCTGTTTTTGTTGCTGTATTCAGTTTTGTTGGTGGTTTAGGGCTCAAGAGAAACTGACAGGCAAGCTTGACACTGTTTACAAATTAGCCGACAGAAAATGCTGCAGTTTCATCAGGACTCAAGTGCAATTAGACCAAATATTATAAATGTAAGAAAATCATGTCTTATTTCCAACAGCATTCCAGAAGAGTCTGCCATTCCCATAATCTAGCACAGATCCCAGATCAGGATCTTTCTTTCTTCTCAATGTTTTGATGGCACACACTGCTGCTCTGAAATGAGGTGTTCATGTGTTCTTTGGGCCAGTTCCTCTATAATCAGACTAATGTTTTTCAGCATTGTTGTATATTGGTGTAGCTCTGTCTTTGTTGGGCAGAATTGAACTTATTCTTTATTGATGCTCTTTACACTCTCACTTTCACTCAAGGCTTTAAGAGAACCTTTTATTAGGTAAGAATAATATATATTTTAATAAATGTAGCACTAGCATTGGACTGGTTAGATTTCACCATTCCTCTAGATGGGGTGAGCCTCAGTTTTTACTAACCTCTAATGTTCTATTCATCACTTTTTCAGCTTAATCAGAAGAAAACAATGAAATCATGTATATAAGGTATCAGCAAAGGCAGTATTTGGTTTTGACCTCTAGTTGGTTTAATCCATCTGTTCTTTGTGTTAATGAAGAATATAATGAACATCATGTGTTATTTCTAAAGTGGTCCTGCTTACAAATCCAACCATGAGCTTTGAAGTACTTCATCATGTTTAGTTTGGAGACATTCTGATCCGTTTATGAAGAACTCTCACTTTTATGCTGTTTATAGTTTGATCTCAGATCTAGTTCTTGTTATTTCTTCATTCTCTTTCCCTTTTGATCCTGAACATTTCTGTGGCACTTTAGGGCCCTGTATACTCACTTTACATAGGGCACTTCCTTGTTGTCCTGCGGATAGTCAGTCAGGAGTGAGCTGTCCGCTGTCCTCAGCAGTGTTTTACTCTCTCATAGGCAGGGCAGATGGAACACAAGTAAAGAGCAGTACAAAAACTTTGTCATTCTGTAGTACACATACACAAGTATTAGATTTGAAATAAGCAATACTTCTCGAAATACCAGAAAGATTTGAGGATGAGCTATGCAGTAGAGACTAAGCGTGATGGACTTGAATTCACCAATTTTTCTTTCAGTTTGTCTGTAGTCTGTTCACAGAACTCAGCTGACTTTTAGGAAACTTCTGTATTATTTATCATTCTGCATTTTCTTCAGTAACCAACAGTCTAGCTGATCTTGGTTATCAGCTGGTTATCTTGCAGTCACGTCACATAACTTTTGTTTATCTGATGTTGCTAGTTTGGTGCTGTCGCTCTGTGTTTGTGTCAGAAATGGTGTACTGTTTATTGTCCACATATGCACTGCCTTACCAGCTATCTTCAGTCTGCAACTTCTTGCACCTGTGTCCTTTGTGATGAGACAGATGAGTTTCTCTTGTGTACTGTAAACGGAAGAGTTGACACTATTTCTGTGCCTTTCTGAAATCTTCAGCTTTTCTTCCCCTGAGTGATTTGCATGTCCACAGTTCGTTCTTGCTGTCATTTGGTGCGTCACGTATCAGTCTTTACAATCTTCATTCTGTGTCATTTCTCATAGGCTTTTATTTTAGCTACATCTCCTGTAGATAATCTGCTTCTTCAGCATCACAGCTTGGTCTGTCTGTGGATGTGTGAAAATGAATTACTTTATGTGTGCATTGATCACAGCACCCCCTTCAGTGAAAGTGTTCTACATGCCTGTAAGATGCCTGCAGACCACAGAAAGTCCAGGTGGAGTGTTTGATGGGTAGGAATGTGTCAGGTGTGTTTTGAGCGCTTCTTCTGAATACTTCTGAAAGCACATCTGGACCTGCATGTCAGAAAAATAAGTGTCTGCTGAGAATGTTGCAACAAGAACAACTTTTGTTTGGATGGTGAACTTTTGCAAACTCTTGTATCTCTGTTGATTGTCAGATACAGCGTAATCTCCACTGTGTATGTCCTGTTGAGTGAAACCTGTCCTGACCCAGTTCTTCAAAGAGCCTCATGTAATCACACTGCAGGCGTTCCTCACTTTAATGTTCTGTTGTTACTCCCCCTCACATATAGTCTCACAGTAAACATCCCTTTTGTTTTGTCATCGATCAATCAAAACTGTGTTAAACAATCCATTTTTTCTTTGTCAGATATAAAAATGTTTGTATAGTATTAGCTTGTTAATAACGCCTCAAGATGTGCATTTTCTCGGTTGATAGAATGATGTTTAGAAGTGACTCCCCCCCACAAGGAGACAAGGTTTAATTTTGACACGGTGGACTCTCTTCTAATGTAATGTGACTCTGGCTGCTCACTGACAACAGTTAGTGAAGCTGCACTGACTGATCAGATGTTGGACTAGCTCATAATGTGTATCTCATTGGACACAATATAAGCTTTATATAAAATCAATAGTTTTATTTATATTTTCCTCTGGTTAGTGAAGTGAAGAAAAGCCTTTGTAATAGTTGCTTTGCACTGTTGATATGTCCCTGATTTTAACCCAGGGAAGTTCTTTCCTCACTTGGTACACGGTCAGATGCAGGACACAGGAGTGAAACACGACTGAGACTTTTCGTTCTTAGATCTGTCTTGAGCATCACTACTGAAAATGTGGCGGATGCCATTCAAGTTCCAGTTCTAATGTTGTTTGAAAAGGCGAGTAGAAGCTACAAGCATCTGAGTCAGTATCAGGAGATGGTGCATAGAAAGAGGGAGTCTACACTGAGCTTTCCTGTTAACAGTGTTCCATTGAACACCTCTGTAGTTACAGAGTTTGGCCTTAGAGTCCCACTGAATGCTGGGAAATGTTTCACAGCAGTCCATCTAGAGTCTTCCTGTGGATAGTGCAGCCAGAAGGAGAGTTTTTGTTCAGAGTGAACAACAGTTAACATCATTTTTCATGAAAAGTGAGACCGCTAAAATCGTTAAAATCGCTTGGGTTGTAGATTAATGTTCTGCTATCTGAATGAGTAACATTTAAGTGAGTTACAGTCTCATTGCTTCAGATCATTCATCTGATTTTTTTAATATAAATATAATTTTGTAAGGCTTTGATGCCAACAGGTGGTGTACTGGTTTCTTTGAAAGTGTAAAACCCAGACAGAGCATGTTGGCCACAGTCAGTCATGCAGGCTGAAGTCGGGTTTCTAACAGTTTAATGTTTAAAGGTTGATTATATAATCACAAATTTGACATTGTACTTCTTGGCACTAAGTGACACTGCTGTTAATGTGATGTGTGACCAGTTTTAAATCAAATGGCATCTTTTCTTTAATGCATAAAATTCTGCAAAATATATGCAATGATGTATGTTTAATATTCAATCCTCAAGTATAATCCAGGTTGTATAAACATTGTATAGTACATTTTAATATTGTATGGCGTACCAATATGTATTAATTCTCAGAAGCCTTAGAGTTGTCTACCCAAAGTGCTCCCTTAGACTTACCCACACACCTGAACTTTAAAAAGCATTAATGACTATATTTTGCTGCGTTTTTATTTGTGCCCTTTTCTGAATAAAATAGATTTGTACTGTATATTTTTACCTCTCTGTGAACTACTTACGGCTGTTTTGTTTTTTGTTTTCCTGTTTTAATTCTATGTAAGGACACAAAGATATTGTATTTTTATTGTTACAGCTCACTTCTTGGAAGCATTGCATTTATCATGTTTGTTAAGTAAACAATATAATATATATCTATATATCTATATGATATTAACATACTGGCTTGATGTCTGTGTTATTTTTATGCATTTCATTCAATTAGTAAGAAATAATAAAACACAAATTCTTACAGTTTTAATAGGTGTTCAAAAGTGCAGTAATGCATCAGACAAAAAGAAATCGAGAGTACAAAGTTTAGTCATATATTCTAATAATCACAATATTACACGATGTACTAATGCTTTATTTTTTTAAGTCCAGAATACATTTCCTGAGCTTGTAAATGTAAAGCCTGGTGTTTTGTCAATATTCCATTATAGTATAAATTGTTTCGTTGCATGTTGTCTTCAGCATATTTTTGAGATTAAGAACCGTTCCAAGATAATGAACTCAGTTATGGGTTGTACACCTTGAATGAACGTAAGCTGGTTTGTATAAAACACATGAATGAATCAGTCAGATTGTGTTGTCAAAGTAAACATTTTTTTAAAATCTCTTTTAATGATATAGGCCCACAAGTATGTTTCTCATTTATATGTGCCTTCTGTTTAACTCCAGTCTTACAGCTCCCTGTCCTGCAGAGTTTACTTACAACACTGGACTTCTTAAGTAATCATGGGGGTCGGAGCCAAACTCAGCAGGAGAATCTGCGGGCCCTCTCGGATTGGTGTTAAATAGCCCTGCTTTACATTGTTTCAGAACTGTCAGGAGGAATATAGTACTGACTTGAGACCAGAGACAGTCCCTTCAGAGCAGAAATAAAGATCCAGAGACTTGATTTACTCTTAGCAGTAAAGTCAATGTTTATTCCACATTCCATTCCAGCTTTTATAATGAGCTTTCAAAAACAGTTTTCTCAACGGAACCATTTGGCCGTGTGAGCAGATCATGACAGTGCTGTTCTTATCATTTGCATTATGTTTCATTTGGCCTTTCAGAGATTGTAAACATTATCATGAAAATATCTAGTTAGACTAACAAAAAGTCAAATAATTATTGGGGTCCAAAACCTAATGAAAAGCTCATATTAACACATCTACATGTAGTATTATAACATGCAAAATTCATTGCCAAACATTTACTGCCCTATATGCACAATCGTATACCAAAGGAACATGGATCTTTAGTACATAACGTCACATGGCAATGCATAGCAATTAAATCACTAGATTAGGAGTAATGCAGAGACTAAATAGGGTTACTAATCCTTGAAAATATTATTTTATATTTCATCTTCAAAATAGACACTGAACCTACTAACAACTCATGACCAGTAGAGAATCATCAAACCTCTTGATTTTATTTTATCTGAATTGGAAGGATACTGTACTTGAAGCTTCATAACACATTTAATGGAAATTGTAATGAAAATAACAGATTTTTCTAAATGTGCACACATCAGCATATCTCATGCGTATCAGTCCTAATCAAGGAATTACATGAAAACAAGGTTTAGGATGGATCCCACGGTCAGCACACTAGAGGATCAATGGCTTGACTGTCAAGAATTTGCCTGAGGGTTGTGTTCTGGAGTTTGAGTCCATTATCAGTCATATTAACTGCATAGTAGTTAAAGTGTCCAAGGTTCTTGAGTACAGCTCTCAGTTGCATAGTGACGTGTAACTTTGAGAGTTCGACATGTACATTAAATCCTTTTATTTAAAAAGCCCATCATTAATACTTCAACAGCACACACAGGACAGATGTCCAGTATCTGCATCACATCACAACTGCAGAAAATCTCAGCTGCTTACTGTTGAATGTTTGAGGTATCTGTGAAGATGCTAAATGCAAACATTGTTTAAACACTGATAGGTGTCATTCACTGTAATAATAAATCAGAATCATAAATAACAGCATTAGAAACAGCATGAAACATAAGACATACATACAGTCTACCCTGTTTTGGAGAGGTACTTGCAATATACAGATGGTCCATTATAGTGACTGACCCTCAGCTTGCCTCAGTGTGAAACACATAAAATCATTATGGTGATTTAGGATGTTTTGTATGTATATAAAATCATTATGGTGATTTAGGATGTTTTGTATGTATATAAAATCATTATGGTTATTAGGATGTTCTCAAGCTTAATTTGCAGAGTGGACTGTACATGAACCACACATCATCCCTGAAGAGTGTAAACACTGAGACGCTGAACTCACACTTTACCTTCTGTCATTATTTACTCGCCCTTGTGTCATTTAGAAGCCACATGCTGTAAAACAGATGTGAACATTTGTTTATGTTCGTTAGTCGCACAAACGGGGTCATGAACACAGAACACATTCTTGTGGTAATAAGGGAAAGATGATGAAAGAAACAGAACTTTGGGTTCTTGAGATGCACTCAGCTTCTTTTAACTTGATACAGCAACTCAAAAAACATGAGTTCTCCAGCGGCCAAAGACGCCTGTCTAGTGCATGTTAACAGACCAACAAAACAGAAAAACATTCTAAAAGTATCACAAGCCCAGACCCTCTCAGCAGCTCATAAACGAATTCATGAGCTGAAAGAGTACCACACATCTGTGTCATACCACTGTCTGAAACCCTCTGAAGTCTTTCAGTAACATACAGTCTTTCTGAAGCTGGCAAACATAATGACAAAATATCCACAGCATACAGGTCTTTAAAGTCACAGGGGTGAGTAAAGAATGACAGTATGTTATCATTGTTATTTAAATACATTTGCCATGTCCAGTCTTTACTGTACATGTGCAGTATTTTCTCTGCTTCTCGTGCCATTGTTCATGCATTCACTAAACCTCATTGCACATCTTACAAATAACACTAAAAGAAAAACCATTTACCTGTATATAAATATAAAACCATAGCACAACTTTCCAGTGACAAAGGCAACGTTGTTTAATGATTTTTATACACTATGTTTGTTGCCATAGAGACAGACTGAGTGCACACTAAGTGCCTCACTGCTTATAACAATCGTTCCCAGTTCCAGTGTAGGAGCACACCGGTGTACAGAGGTAACATTATAAAGTACAGCGAGAGCAGCAGATGACAAGATCAGCTGCTTCAATATCATAATGGAGTCGTGTAATATCTCCATTGATGTCCTGGCTCATCTGAAGAATTTGGAAATAAAGAAGAAATGTACAGAAGAAAAGAAAAACAGACCTGTGTGACCATTGAAGGTGTCCAGATCTAAGAATGTGAGGAGTTCTTCTGCTCCTCTGTGTTCTCAGGCCGTGAGGGTACAGATGATCTTCACCATCCCTGAGTACCAGCACCAGAATCAACCTCTGTGTGAAGTATCAAGCCTTGAGAATGTACTTTCAAATGATCAGTGTGATCCCAATCATCTCTAGCAGTACATCCTAATTTTCGAAAGGACAATGTCTCTCATAGAGGCCTTGACCCAAAGGCCACCCTCAGCCACTGCGCTTTTCCTCAGAGTCTATGATTTGCTGTTGTAATAGACTGTTGTATGGTCCTCTACTGTGAAAGTCTGCAGCAAGTGTGCACAGACATCATGAAAGAAATGCTTGTGAGTATCGTCCTAAATCATAAACTGACACGCTGTTTAACCATGCAGAGTCTCATGTGAGGACCACATAAAGTTTGCCATTTGTTAGAGGCCAATGGAGTGCTCCAGCTGAAGTGTTGCCGTTTTAAGGAAAATTTAAAAAACTCAAAATACTATGTGTTGGCATTCAGATTCAGGGTCAGTGTTGCAGTCACACGTGTGACAGGGCCATGAAAAGAGTCCCTGCTGAGGTAGCTGATCCTGGGAGGTGATCCACAGTTGCAAATAAAGTCCAACCTTTTAGACTGGACAAAACCTTCTGAATATTGAGTGAAGCTACGTCTCATAGCTGTCACTCTAGGTCCATGTGCAAACAGAGAAGAGCCTTATGAAAGTGTCTCACTGCTCTGAACAAAGACAGCTGAAATATAAGTCTGAGTTTTGAAAGTGGAGTAGACAAATCTCCTAAAACATGCTTACAGACAGGAAAACACTTTTACTCTTCTGTGAATGTTACTCATCTTTAAAGTTCAGTTTATTATGTGAATGAATTTACGTTACAAAAATCTATTAGGGTGCGTTCACACTGACAGTGATCACATCATTTGTGGTTAGCAGGTCGCTGGACTGTTGGTTGCTAGCAGGTGTTCCTACTCAACTGCATCATCCAACTGTGTCATGATCTTGTGATCCTGTGACCATCACTTGTGCTCAACTTTGTTGCATCTCCAACAGACTCTGCCAACTCTTGATGAAAGCAAATTCAAATCAATTTCAGACCGCTTTCAGTGTGAACACCTTCTAAACTGCCGAGACAATAACAGTCTCATCACAGTTACAGTCAAGCTTTAGGAATGGCACTTCCCAGATGCTGGGCTGAAAGGATTGTAGCTGTGCTCACTAGGGAAGTTTCATAAACAGTCCGTTGTCCATGGAGGAGACAGACATGGGGAAGGAGAACTGAAACAGATTCATGTCAGCAGTTAGAGCTGCCATTGCTGCAGGGTCATGCTCGATCTGGTTCCGCAGTGATGGGTCGATCTTCTCCAGACGCCGTTTTAGCCTCTTAGCCTCCCTCTCACGTATTAGCCGTGCCTGCCTCTTCTCAGGCGTCTCATTGGCCCTTTTCAATCTCATAGCCTCTCGATCCCGCTGCAGACGACGAGCACGCTGTTCCTCCGTCTCCTGCATCCGCTGCATCCTCTTGGCCTCGCGGTCTCGTAGGCGGCGCATCTCCCGTTCCTCCGGGGTTTCGCATGCCCGTTTGGTCTTTTTGGCTGTGCGCTCGCGCTCCAGACGCTGCATCCTTACCTCCGTGGGCTCATTCTTCCTGCGAACCGCCCATTTCCTCATGGATGGTGACTGGGCATCTACAAGTTGCTGATAGGCTATGCAGCTGTTGCAAACCAGGAGAACCCCAGCTGGATACACGGGCACTGGGTTCAGAAGGTCTGGCAGAGGCGGCAGAGCCGTGCTGGAGGGACTAATGGGAGTCAGGCTGGGATCACAGAGAGAAGATGCAGAGGAGAGAAGACTGTCTGGCAGTGAGGTCAATGTGGGACCAGGATTGGTGCTGGGGTTACTCATGGGGCTTCTGGGTACAGAGTTTGATATGGAGCAGGTCTCGCTGTCACTGCTGATCTCAAAACTGCTTGTGTTTAGGAACTCCTTCAACTTTTCCCTACAATTTCAATCCAAAATCCTGTTAGAGCGCCAGTTCTTTAAAAACAATTAAGGAAAGGTTAAAAAACTTATGTGCTGAGCAGCGAGCTGACCTGTTGAAGTTGTTGGTGTCTGTGAAGTGAGCTCCACAAACTGCACAGTTGGACAGACGATCTTCTGAATGGATGAGAAGATGGCGCCCAAGAGAGCCTGGAGAGCTGAGAGCTCGTCCACAAACAGGACAGATGAAGCTCTTACTGCCACTTACTGCTGTGTGCTGTTCACAGGAAAGAGATGTTATACACTACAGATACTTACAATCTTTATTAAACACTTTGATGATGTAGTTTTATTTGTTTTTTGTTGACATATACACTAATAAAACTGGCACATATATGACTGGTTCAGTCATAGATTTAGGCCTTTAGGCATAGATTTGTCTCCTCACCTGGTAGACGTGTGTGATCATCTGCTCTGAGCTGCTGAACTCCAGTGGACAGAGTGGACACACATAACCGCTGCCAGGCTCCGCCCCCTCCTCACTCTCCTAGTACAGACAGTGAAGTAAGACACTTCACGCAAGCTCAGAGTATCATAATATATAGCCTGAAAACATCTGTTGCACTTTTCAAACATTTTAAACAGTAAAGGCATAAGAACAACATTTGTGGCTGCATTAAAATAAATAAATGCTACAACGCTAACAAAATGTCTTTTGTAAATTGTACAGCTCTGGAATGGGTGTGAAAGTAATGAGTGAATAGTGATTTTTTTCAGTGAAGTAATGCAGTGATGTGACTGTGGACCTGATGACGGCTGTAGCTGCAGCTGACTGATGCAGTACTGTAGCGTCTACAGCAGACATATGAATGAATGAGTCTCATCATGACTCAGTGCATGTGAGTCACCCTACAGAAACACCTCTCAGGGGCCTCTTACAAAGACGACTCCATGTACCTCATCATCCATTTTGCCATAAAATCTGCTATAAAACTGATGTTGATTTTTCAGAAGGTAAAAATCCCAGACAAATATTCAATAATGGCTCAACAATTGGAAACAGTTTATGTGCTTGATAAATCAGACAAAATGTTCTAACCCGAAACAACGTCACATGTGGTCAAGGTCTAAATATTACTGTAAGACACTGTACAATCAGGAAAGTAAGTTGCCAATGGCAACACTAAGCATGTGGTGAATGCAGGGTAAACCATCTGCAGTGCTCACCTCTTTCACATCGTCCTGCTGTATGCGACAGTTGCTGCTCTTATTACTCATCATGCTGTCATCTGCAGACGCATTTGAATCGTCGTCTTTCTCAAAATCACTGTCACCATCGTCTGGTGGAATGAAAAACATTTAGAATGTTATTGACGACTTCACAACAGGTCACCTTCACTGCTTTAACTCTCCACACTGTACAGAACAATCACAGAGAGTATTGTACAAACAACAAGCAAATACATGATTCATTTATGCAGTTGGCAGATGTCTTTATCTAAAGCGACTGACAGTGCGTTCACAGTACTAAAACTCATGAGTTCAGCTTCACTCTATAATGCGAGATGTTTTCATGTAGCTCACCACTCGTGCTCTCTTGCTCTTCGGGATCCTGTGAGTTGTTGCTATGACATTCTCCATCCTCAATGAAGTCAGTTCTAGAGTCCATCTCAAAAGAGCGCTGAGGGCCAGAAAACCCAATTCTGTGAAAAGACCCTGTGAGTGAAACAGTCACACAGTTTTAAAATGGATTTTACATTTATATTCATTTTAAACATTTTTGCATATAAACCCATGCTTGCCCATGTGAACCCTGCTGCTCTGTTGCCAGGGTTTCTGACTGTCTATAGGACATTCTGATCTGTAGATGACCTGGGCCCTCCTTCAATGTAATTCTATGGTATATTTTGCCTCTTCAGCATAATTCTTTTACTATTATATCATTCACCAAGTGAACACATGAGGTCAGATCACAAAATAACAGCACATCTTTCCTCAGCAGGCTTTTTGTAATAGCCTTTATGTCTATACAAATGTGTAGAATAGGTTATTTACAAACAATAAGAGTTTATTCATCTCTCCAACCCTAAATAGGAGCAATAATGTTTCTAATGATCTTTTCCAGCTTTAGTAAGAACCTCTAATAACTAGCACATATTCAGACAGTTCTGCAAAACAGCAGAAACAGGCCACATGTTAGACAGCTACCTGTATTTTCAAAGTCAACAGTACAGACAGCCAGTAACACAGAGACGGCCAGTAACACAGAGACAGCCAGTAACACAGAGACGGCCAGTAACACAGAGACGGCCAGTAACACAGAGACAGCCAGTAACACACAGACGGCCAGTAACACACAGACGGCCAGTAACACACAGACGGCCAGTAACACAGAGACGGCCAGTAACACAGAGACGGCCAGTAACACAGAGACGGCCAGTAACACAGAGACGGCCAGTAACACACAGACGGCCAGTAACACACAGACGGCCAGTAACACAGAGACAGGCAGTAACACAGAGACAGGCAGTAACACACAGACGGCCGTAAAGACGGCCAGTAACACACAGAGGGCCAGTAACACACAGACGGCCAGTAACACACAGACGGCCAGTAACACAGAGTAACAGCCAGTAACACAGAGGCCAGTAACACAGAGACGGCCACAACACAGACAGCCAGAAACACACAGACAGCCAGAAACACACAGACAGCCAGTAACACAGAGACAGCCAGTAACACAGAGACAGCCAGTAACACAGAGACAGCCAGTAACACACAGACAGCCAGTAACACACAGACAGCCAGTAACACAGAGACAGCCAGTAACACAGAGACAGCCAGTAACACAGAGACAGCCAGTAACACAGAGACAGCCAGTAACACACAGACAGCCAGTAACACAGAGACAGCCAGTAACACAGAGACAGCCAGTAACACACAGACAGCCAGTAACACAGAGACAGCCAGTAACACACAGACAGCCAGTAACACACAGACAGCCAGTAGACAGGCAGTAACACACAGAGACACAGAGACAGGCAGTAACACACAGACAGCCAGTAACACACAGACAGCCAGTAACACACAGACAGCCAGTAACACACAGACAGCCAGTAACACACAGACAGCCAGTAACACAGAGACAGCCAGTAACACACAGACAGCCAGTAACACACAGACAGCCAGTAACACACAGACAGCCAGTAACACAGAGACAGGCAGTAACACAGAGACAGCCAGTAACACACAGACAGCCAGAAACACACAGACAGCCAGTAACACAGAGACAGCCAGTAACACACAGACAGCCAGAAACACACAGACAGCCAGAAACACACAGACAGCCAGTAACACACAGACAGCCAGTAACACACAGACAGCCAGTAACACACAGACAGGCAGTAACACACAGAGACACAGAGACAGCCAGTAACACAGAGACAGCCAGAAACACACAGACAGCCAGAAACACACAGACAGCCAGTAACACACAGACAGCCAGTAACACAGAGACAGGCAGTAACACAGAGATAGCCAGTAACACAGAGACAGCCAGTAACACACAGACAGCCAGTAACACAGAGACAGCCAGTAACACACAGACATCCAGTAACACAGAGACAGCCAGTAACACACAGATAGCCAGTAACACACAGACAGCCAGTAACACACAGACAGCCAGTAACACACAGACAGCCAGTAGACAGGCAGTAACACACAGAGACACAGAGACAGCCAGTAACACACAGGCAGCCAGTAACACACAGGCAGCCAGTAACACACAGGCAGCCAGTAACACACAGGCAGCCAGTAACACACAGGCAGCCAGTAACACACAGACAGCCAGTAACACACAGACAGCCAGTAACACACAGACAGCCAGTAACACAGAGACAGCCAGTAACACACAGACAGCCAGTAACAAACAGACAGCCAGTAACACACAGACAGCCAGTAGACAGGCAGTAACACACAGAGACACAGAGACAGGCAGTAACACAGAGACAGGCAGTAACACAGAGACAGCCAGTAACACAGAGACAGGCAGTAACACAGAGACAGCCAGTAACACACAGACAGCCAGTAACACACAGACAGCCAGTAACACACAGACAGCCAGTAACACACAGACAGCCAGTAACACAGAGACAGGCAGTAACACAGAGACAGGCAGTAACACACAGACAGCCAGTAACACACAGACAGCCAGTAACACACAGACAGCCAGTAACACAGAGACAGCCAGTAACACAGAGACAGCCAGTAACACAGAGACAGTCAGTAACACAGAGACAGTCAGTAACACACAGACAGCCAGTAACACAGAGACAGCCAGTAACACAGAGACAGCCAGTAACACAGAGACAGCCAGTAACACAGAGACAGGCAGTAACACACAGACAGCCAGTAACACAGAGACAGCCAGTAACACAGAGACAGGCAGTAACACACAGACAGCCAGTAACACAGAGACAGTTATGTTACAATGCAATGTTACAAAAGAAATGCTGGACAGAATGTTTACAACACAAATATATTTTTATTGTATATCTCCTTCTAACACATCAAGACAAAAATATTTTCACTTAAAGAATCAGTTCACCCCAAAAATAAAAGTTCTGTCATTATTTTATCACCTGTATACTTTAGTGACATAGAAAGCTTTGAAAGAAATTGTCATCTTTGAGTAAAAAAAAATCACCTAATTTCCAACATCCAACAACAATTTCCAACATAAAAAGACATTATAACAGCACAGATTTCTCTCTCATTTACTCTACGTTACACACAAACATGCTTGTTGACACAGTCACAAACCCTCACAGTGCACTGAAGCACACACTGCAGTCCTGAGGAACCGTCTGTGTGGAGCGTCCATGCTGCTAATGTGAGAACCTTCTCCTCCACAAACACTCCCAACACCCACACAGAGCTGCTCTTCACGCGCAGCACACATCCATTACTAGTCCTGCCATCTCCGTCATATGATTTAGCATTCTTGTCAGTTCAGAAAACATTACATGCTAAGTACTTCAATATCTATGGTTAAGAATTTGACCAATCCTTAACCAAACCAATTACCTAGCAAACCTCAAAGGTAAGGTAAGTAATTTCAGAGAGTCTAGCAATAGCAAGCTAGCTTTGAAAGCATAAACCTTGCCCTTCGCTCACAGCTCTCTCCACAGCCACTCCTCCTCCAACATGAACACGCTGATGACAGAAGATTGTCTGCACAAGCAGGGAGTGAGGAGGTATGCAAATACATAGTTTGACAGGCAAATAGGACATCCTGTCATTGCATTCGGGAGACAGGAGGGAGGGAGACAGGTACTGGGAATCGCCCACTCAATATCGGCAAATAAAGTAAACAGACTGAGAAAGGCCTATCCCCAGTTTGAAAACCCCCAATAATTGAGAACTGCCCCTTTCTGTTCTCTGGAGACCAGAGACCAGTCTCTTGGGATTCAATTGTCAGGTAGTTTTCAGTCCATTTTTGTGCTCAGGTCATTTATGTCTCTGGCACAGGCGGCCCTCCCTATATTTTATCGATATTTTACCTCTAGTCACCAACAGCTGTCTCAAGCTCTCTTTCACTGCAGAGAGAGAATCAGCTTTCACTGTGTGCTTGGAACAGTTTGAAACTGACATCCAAAAAAGTTTGGGTTCACCCACAAATTCAGAAGATGTGAAGGAGGCAGGAGGGCTCTCACTGTTTAACTAGCAGCTACAATCGGCTGGCTGTACAGCAGTCAGTCTGTGATTGATGTTCACCATCCCCCACTGTCAGTTCTGTCTGTACATCTGTCTCTCCACCCCCTTCTGTGCCACTGTGATGTTATCTCTGAGTCTGAGGAGGTGACGCAGTGTCTGTCTGAATCCAGACAAAGAGACAAACTCATCAGCCAACAGACACGAGAGAAAGGGTGAAGTCAATGGTGGGGGAGGGAACACAACAGACAAAACTTAACTCCAAAACCAAACAATGAGAGTGGCCCTGGATTCAAGCCATCCTGCACACACAGCCTTTACAATCCTCAGACAACCCGGAAAGAAAACAAAGAAAGAAAAAACAGAGAGAATATAAAACAGCACAGGATGTGCTGATGAGAACTCTCACAACCATCTCAGCAGCTTGTCTGTTTTCTTGGGCTGGAGGAGTCACATCAGATAAAGCCAGTTAGAAATTCAGGTCTCACTCGGGCCTAATTGACAAAACTCCTATACTTTCCCACGGAGGAACATTTCCCAGAGTGCCTCAGACTCCAAGAGCCTTTTAACCAAAGAACAATAAATTACCATGTTTAGTCTGTTTACGAAATGATTAATAATATGGCCCATTTGATCAAAATAAAAAAAGCAATGTAGTAACTAATTGTTTACTAATTGTATTCATATTTTACTAATTATAATCATCTAATCATATTCTAGAGCACACATAGAGCATTTTATAGCCTTTTCTGGCATCTAACAAATAGATTGTGATTTTTCCAGGTCTGGAAATCACAATGTCAAAATGTCCTGATATTTCCCAGTTGATCGAGGGAAGCCTGTCCCTAAACGTGAGATGTATTTCAAACCAATCTTCAGAAACAACATACATAATTGGCATTACTCACGTACCCCTTAAGGAAGTACAGTATGCAGTTAGATGCCAATATTATATTACTAGGCCTAGGTAGTTTACAGGAGTTGAGGATGGAGTAAACATGGCCATTGATTTCAGTCATCTTTACCTATTTGTGATACTAAATAAAGCATAAAACATAGGTTGGCACACTGATTACATGATTCATCCAATTTCATGTTGTACAAGCTACAGAAATACAACATTAGCCCCTGTTTAAACGGGAGAAACTGAGCCCTGTTATTATCTGACATACAACATCAGCTGTATGTCAAGAATAAAACATTAATATCAGCCACAGCAGATATGGTGACCGACGTACTGCAAACATCCCACAATGCAGTGCGTTAAAGTAAGAACGCTAATCCTTCATGCTGCGCTACTCTGCATCCGACGCTTAACACAAACGTGTTGTTATTTGGGGTTTAACGTGGCGTTTTTCTGTCTTGGTGGCGAATATGTGGTTGTATATGTGCTTTACAGGAAAGAGCTGCAGGAATCAGTTTGTACACGTAAATCATATCGACAGAAGTATGAAACATCTTCAGGATTATTGGGTGTATCCGCTTCGTGTATCCGTGTAAGAATCACGCATATTTCAAGCGTTTGCCCTAATGTCGATTATCTAATGAATCTAAAACAATATAATGCGGGACTGGTGCTGAGGGTCTGTCCTTACTGTTGCCGTCGTACAGTAAAATGCGGATGTAAATGAAACAATTCAGTGCCACACAACAGAATGATGCCTCAGTCTTCCTGCACGAGGTTCAACATCACCTTCAGCACGCAAGATGACTTGTAAACAGTAACTTAAAAATGGAAAGTGTTTACAATACCTGAGATACCTACAATTCACTTTGAAAGGGTTTGTCTGTTTTCGTCTTGACATATTAACCCCCACTGGCGGGTGAAAAAAGTCGAATCTCTTCCAGGATCCGACTGATGTGAAGATGCCTTCGACCACTGCAGAGAAAAAACGAGCTGAAGCCTCTTCTGAAAAACTGTAAACAAAAATGCTCGAAACGCGCATGAACTAGACGGCTACATTGACCAATGCAATGGAGTTCAATTGACTGACAGAAAATAAAAGACTAATTTTGCGTGAATAGACATCTTGGTCCTAAGCTGCATTAAAATTGAATCCATGTCGATAGATGTATGTTTTCCAACATATTAATCTTAGTGAAATGTGCACAGTTGATGTGAAAACCTGCGCCACTGTCTCTCCGCCGACGAGCAGGTCAGGCGACGTATTAAAGTAAAGGAAGGACTACAGTTAACGTCGTGTGTGAAACACAAGTAGTCCTAAAGGGGGCGCTCGCTGGCTCACAAAACGAGTTTACGAATTGAAATACAGCGTATTCTCTGCGTGGTTGTCGTCTTTTGGGGAAATTTTACCACTTATTAGCATTATGATTTATATGGAATGATTGTTACTTGACATTTAAGTAAAAGGTGAGTTAAATGTATGTAAATTGGTTAACAAAATACAAGCGACAATGACTGGTTTATCATAAACTTCCTGAAAAACGTGACCAACTTTAAAAACGCGCACCTGTACAGGGATATAGATAATGTCATATGACACTGAGCAGCGCTTAAACACCTGGAATTACAATATGCGATGGGTGATGACCTTGATTGTCATCCCTTCAAAAATCAGCCTACTTTATAAATGTAAAAGACATAACAGAATTCCTAACAATTTAACTTCTTATTTCAGGTCATGTATATTAAGTAAAGCTCGCAAAAATGTTTCCTTTGGTAAATGTATAACACAATTCTGGTATTTTCTGATGGAGGCGCCGGCCTTTGCATGCGAGGAGGTGCACGTCTGACCGAGGAACAGAAACGTCCTGACAGCGATGCTCCACCCCCGTTTTCACTGTCTCTGTCTCCCTGTACCTCGGGGTTTTTTAACACGTTTAGTTTCTAAGGAAACAAACGAGACGCATTGTGGGATACACATACCTGGATGTGGAGGATTATGCCATACAGAATCAATCAAGTAATAAATCAACAGATCAATAAACCAACAAATCAATAAATCAGCCAACCTGTCTGTCTGTCTGTCTGTCTGTCTGTCTGTCTGTCTGTCTATCTATCTATCTATCTATCTATCTATCTATCTATCTATCTATCTATCTATCTATCTATCTATCCAACCATCCTTCTAGAATGATTTCTTTCAGGCTTTATGTAACATAATTACTGCACCATAGTGGTGCAGTAACGTTTGTAACTGCAATACAGAAAGAAGTCCCTGAAGGCAACCTGTATTTACCTAACAAGCATCTTACAAATATTTAATACAGAGGTTACGCTTACTAGATGGCATCCACTGTAACCATTTGTCTGATCTAGTTAGATCTGATCCACTGGTATCTAACAAGTAATATAATATAATATAATATGATTGATATGATATAATAATATAATATAATATAACATAACATAACATAATATAATATAACATAATATAATAATTACTAATAATAATTACCTTCAGAGGTAATTTGTTAGAAGTCATTGGCGTGTATGGCTGTAACACTCATTTTCTTTTTACTTATTCTAAAATAAAGTACACAAGTGAATCAATCTTTATTTCAAATAATAATTTCCTGACATGCTCCTGCCTAATTTCAACTGCAGAACACATGATTAATGATTTGGTGATTGTGCCATCAAATCCTGGACTTTCAAGAGCTTGGGCTATTGTAGAAGGCCGACCAATCATTACGACAGTTTTTGGAAACTTCTGTAGTGCCAAACCTCACCACAAACACACTCAGCCCTCGATTCGATCCACCACCCCTGACTTACAGGAGAACCAGTTGAGTGACTCCCAAAGGAGGTGGCCCAGCAGCACGTGCTGACGTCATCACTGGCTGCCACGAGTGAGGTGCGGACCGCAGCACAGCTCTTTAACTAGTCATCCGCCGAACTGACACGTAGCTTAGCAAGTGTATGTGCTGGTCCTCCACCTACAATTATTTAAACATCTTATTAAGCTTATACATTATTCACGGAGTAAAATGTGTATTGTGTATTGTGTTGGGAACACACTTTGTTAATGCATGGGGTGGCTAGAGCCATTTGTTTTAAAATCACCAAATCATTAAATTCTCTAAGTTCAGTAATACCCATTGAATTAGTTTATATTCCATTTAAACACGCTAAACATTAAAACATAAAGTTTAGGTGAGCATCACTTGTCGGAGCTGAGCTGCTCGCATCTTCTCACATCCGCTAATGGATGATGTTGAGTCTGACGTAAGGGCTTGAACCCTTTGAAGATCGTCCTATAAACACTACGGTTTTCGCTTCTAAACTCCATTTTAATCAACAATCAAAACCTTTTTATATTGAAAGTAAATTAAGTATTTACTCATGAGAAAGATAATGAAAATGTCGTTCATTTTATGTTTTATTGCTTCTTATTTTTCTTTACTGCGTGTATCTGTTTTAAATGGTTTAAATTGTCTTTATCGAAATATCATCACACTATTTGTGCTTTATTACGCTCACTGTCGCCGACACAAATGTAAATAAATGGATTATTATAAAATGGTCAGATTTACATTTCTTACACCTTTAGGTTTTAAACATCAGCCCGTGTAACCTTCCGCCTGCGCTAGAAGTGCTGAGGCTAGTGCCGCCGCCATTTTGAATGTGTGTTTCGTTCCTCCTTCTGTCGACTGAGAAGATTGCACTTGTTTTCTGGTATCGTAACGGCTGGTGAGTGAGTCCTTATTACAGCCGTCCACACGACCGACCCGGTTCGCGACGATCGGGCTCAGCGCTGTCAAGTTTTGTGCTTTTTGCGGGCTCGACTCCAGGCTGCATAGGAAGTGGAGCGCACGGGCTCGCGCGTGCACCCGGGACTGTCACAGGCTCGAGCGCTAACGGGCGCCGCTCGCGCAGTCAAAGTGTTCCCCGCGCTTTATTTCCACGGGCGACGTGACGCCACCGGGTGTGTCCGTCGTGAAATACCGGCTATACGGTGATCTGTGAGCGTGTCGGTCGGTATACCGTGCGCTGGGAGCTGTGCATGTTTTCTTGTTAATCCTCCGTCAGATCGACGCTCAGGTTGAGGCCTGACTAGCTTTCAGTCATTTAGCTACGGATACACGCAGCACTTCGTTCACCGACGTTACCGAGCGCTAACAAAGGTAACTCATACAAGCGAAGGGGCTTAGTAACGAGTCCAAAATACCGAATGTACTTCACAATGTTTTTATATTTATCAGAGTGACCTAATGTAGGTTCACATCACTGTTTATCCTTTAGCTTAGCGGTGAATCGGATGTAATAGCGCAAGGGATGGGTGTAGAAGCGTAAAAACCTTACCTAGTCTACCTGAATGTTAAAAATAAAACAGTCCGTGTGGGTAATGGACAAATGCGCTCGGTAAGGGTCAAGAATATGAGGAGTATGATGTGTGTCACTGCTGTTTAGTCACCTAATGTCGAAATGATGAGGAAATGATAAATCACCCAGACTGTTGTACATTCAAGTTAAAACTGTCTCAAACTACGTTTATTCGTAATGCTTTCACAGCTCTTTGACTTGATGGAAAATGAATGGCGTGTTGTATCGGTCCCTGGTGATCATGGAGTAAGGTTACAGAAATCAAGGAAGTGGCCGACTGTTAGTCACTCCTCCAACCCCTGCTGCAGTTTGCATGACTCCTGGATTATATTTGCATTCTCTCTGCTCTCCACCAGTCTGTTTAGTTGGAAAATATTGTTCCCTTGTAGACAAGTGCCCACCTTTCTTTCCCACTTAACTAAAGGATCTTTACTGTGCACAGATATTACTTGAAGGAATAAACATACCCTTATCTCTCACCTGATGGTGACAGGTTTATTCACCTTACACCAGTTCTCAATGAAAGTTGGTTTTTTAAGCCACCTCCTTGTAGGAGGCAGGTGTAAGATATCAGAGATAAAATATTTTGCCTCCTTACTCGAATTCAGCTCTCAGACTCTCAAGGGTAAAATATTAAAATGATCATTTATAGAGTAATGTATAGGGTAAGGTTATTGTAACCTTGGTATGATTAAGACATATACCCACATACACTTAATTAGTTTTTTTTTCAGATTAGGATGTTTACATGTTGTAACAAATACTGTATTACAGTCATTTTGAGGATGGGAGGATTCATTTAATTACAATAATCTAATAATCCATTTGTAAAAGTCAATTGTATCAGCAAACTCATTTTTTTAAAACTAAGCAGAGCAGATTCCCCAGTGCAACAGACACTTGTACATTACTTGTTTTCTTGACTCCCCAAATAAGCAGGTAAAGATGTTTTGGCAAGAACCCCACACAATGCTTCAATTGTTTTTGCAGTATGACATGGGGTCATGGATACTTTCTCCAAGGTCAGCTTTACAAACCCCTATCTGCTCTTGAAGTGTACCCTACCCCACCTAGGGTCACCTCAGTCCCTCTTTTGTATGCAGCCTGTCTTTCGAGCAGTGAATTGAAGCCTGACCTGTAACTGGTGCGTTGTGTGGTTTGATTAAGTCTTTTGTTTTAAAACTCAGTTAGGTTTCGATTGTGTGCTTGGAAAAGCAGTCCTGCATTGCTTAGTTTAATTGAAATGAAATCCATAGTTCATCTTGCTGTCAAGATGGATGTTAATATCTTCCATGATTTAGTGCCTTTGTGTGTGTGAGTTGAGAGTTAAGTCTTTTTAATGCCTGTGTAGGTGAGTTCCTCATTCATTTAACTGTAACGACTCTGGTCTCACTGATGTCACAATAGTGGATGCTGAAGCACTAGCTGTCACGATGAGGTTGTGCATCTGTTATAGAGATGAGGTATAGACAAAGCCATGATTCGCCATAATTTTATACCAGCTTGTTTGATGAGGAAAAGCTTTCTCTTGTTTTCCTCTAGACTGCTTTGCTGTTGTGCACATGGGGAGAGTGGCTCAGTGCACAGAGGTGTCATGAGAATTCACAGCATTACCTATTTCTGTGCTATATAACACAACATTACATCCAAGTGTAACTTTCATCTTCAGTGTGCTCTGAACCCTCATTTGGTGTTTGTGAGATAAGAGGTGCAAACAAAAGTATTGGGAAGCCATGCAAACTAGTTACAATTTTCTGACAGTTCTTCTGATGTCTGTCCATCATACCTCTTGCTTTAATCCACTGGGTAGTTTCAAAGAAATTCTTTTCTTCCTAGTAGCATGTAACCCAACCTTTAATTGAATGCACAGAATAGTTTTTTTCTTTTTAAAGCTCTTTGGTAAATGAAGTGTTAAACCTTTTTTGAAAATGTTTCTCTTGGTTGTTTAGTCACAGTGGTGCTAAGACGTCTCTGCAACAGCAGCTAATTTTGACAGCTAATTTTTTAATCACAGTCGCACATTTAAAAACATTTTGATCAAGGCATAACTTTGTTGTATGGCCATTTTAAAGTGTGTAACTACTATACACTGTTTACACTGTTTGTGCAGCTCTAGTGCACCTGTAATCCCTGCATTTTCAGTCTGATACATTTTAACATTTTGGCTATATCAAACAGCTCTGTATGTGTAACTTTTGTATGACCTGTGTCCAGTTGACTTTGCTTGTATTGTGTAACTTAAATCCATTTTACTATTTTAACATTGAACGTATTGAATGCTAAAATGTCTTCATCCTTCAAAAAGATGACAAATATGCAATATATAATATTTCTATACTCCTTTGCTATGATTGATTACTAAATGAAAAATCAAATTCATTATGCAGAGGCTGTTCCAGCCAGACCCAAACCTGCAAACATCAGATGTAAAGGCGTCCTGAAAACGATGTTCTCTGCAGCTTTAGTTAAGCTGGGGCTGCTAATTGCCCTTAGCCCTTGTGTCATCTGCATGGAGTTTGCTAATGCTAATACAGTGCCAAGTAAGCTGAAGAGGCTCTTAGAAGTGAAGCATCCCTTCCTCAAAGGAAGAACACTTGGCTTTCATTAAACTGGCAGAAGACCAAAGCCAGGCAAAACGTGTGCACATGCGGAACTCTGTGAAGGCTTCTGACAACACAAAAGATTTGTTACTTATTGGTGGAACCTATTGAAGCTGAAAATCATCGTAATCGAAAACTCCTTAATCTATGAGTATTTTGGTGCAGCCTGTATATGGTAGAGCCTATACAACATGTTTTACAAACTCCATAATATTAAAAATAGTAAGAGGATAATTACCTTTTCATTTGCTTTGCTCATTTGTTTGCTATTTCATATTCTATTCCTTGAAAACACTTTGCTTTTATCACTTACGTATATGTCATATTGGTTACGAATACTATAATAACGGGTTATGAAACAGCCGCTCTATCCCTGCGGTAACATTTTTTGTTTTGTAGAGAGATGCTGAGAATGTCTTTGTTTAGCGAGTAATTACTGTAGTTTCTCTGTGGCTTGAGCAGCTTAATTAGGTGCTGCATGCTAACAGATTAAAAGTGCTGTGTTCCTCTGTGATGGTGCGCCAGAAGCAGCTCTTCAGTCTCTGCATAGAAAACTAACTGTGTGGTTGGTGTGTGTGGGGTGTTGGTGTGTGTGTGTGTGTGTGTGTGTGTGTGTGTGTGTGTGTGTGTGTGTGTGTGTGTGTGGGTGTGTGTGTGTGTGTGTGTGTGTGGTGTGTGGGTGTGTGTGTGTGTGTGTGTGTGTGTGTGTGTGTGTGTGGTGTGTGTGTGTGTGTGTGTGTGTGTGTGTGTGTGGGGTGTGTGTGTGTGTGGGGTGTGTGTGTGTGTGGGGTGTGTGTGTGTGTGTGGTGGTGTGTGTGTGTGTGTGGGGTGTGTGTGTGTGTGTGGGGTGTGTGTGTGTGTGGGGTGTGTGTGTGTGTGTGGGGTGTGTGTGTGTGGGGGTGTGTGTGTGTGGGTGTGTGTGTGTGTGGTTGTGTGTGTGTGTGTGGTTGGTGTGTGTGTGTGTGGTTGGTGTGTGTGATTCTCTCGTGTGATAAAAACATTTTCTCTGAACAGTAAAGCACATGTACAGCTCTGTCTTTCTAGTGGCACTGATTCCTTACATTTACAACCTACAGGTAGTAACTGGATGTCTTAACTTCACTGGTCCTTTCAGAGATGCTGGTTGTGTGGGGTGAAGTACCATACTGTAATGTTTGGTGCTGTGTCCTCTCAACCTGTCTGCAAAGTTATATCCTCTATATATCCTCTCCATATTCTCTAATATCTTTTCATTGTTTTTATATGTTCTGTTCTTATAGTTTTACTAAACATAAAAATCTTTGTCATTTAGTCTCCCTCATGATGTTCTAAACCAATGTCTGTATTTCATTGAACACAATAGGTGGGTTATTATAATTTTTTATATTATTATTATTGTAATGGATACTCTTTTACACATAATGGCAGTGAATGAGGGCTGGGTTTGCTCCAAAACAAGCACAACAAAAATGACTTGGGTTCTGATTTCTGTCGGTTAAAATCATGTGATAACTGTGAGAAACAGCCTGAAAGTTAGTTCACTCATTCAACAGAGCTGATAACTGGAATACTGAGTCGTGGATTTAAATGTATCTGAATCAGATTCCTTGGCAAATCATTTAGATCAGGGATGTCCGGTTCTGCTCCTGGTGGGCCAGTGTGGGCCAGTGAGTTTAGCTCCAGTCCTAATCAAATACGCCTGAACCAGTTAATCAGTTCTTACTGGGCAGATTAGAAATGTCCAGGAGCAGGATGGATGCCCTTGCTTTAGATTCATTTTTTTAGATTCAGTTTTTATGTATCAACATTTTGGTCTGTTCCTCTCAAAAAGGTATTGTTAGGTTTCAGAGGATTTGTAATATGCACAATGTAACAAGTATTTTTATAGTTTTTTTTCTTTTTGGAGCCCTATAACATTAACATTTGGGTGGACTGCTCATTTAAAAGCTGTCTTTCACAAAGCTGTTCCCTCCCTCATTGTGGTGTCTACTGCAAATTCCTAGTATAATCCAGAGAGGTTTTTGATAAATTAGCCTTCTCTCTTTATTAGCTGTCTTGCTTCACTGCTAATATTCACTTAGTGTGTGATTAGTGTTAGTCTGATTTCTGTTTGCTGTACTCTTGTGTCTGTGTGCTCCCTCTACAAACGCTTTCTGCATTGTTTTCTGTTAGCATGATAATATCATTGTTTATTGGTTTATTCCTGAGACCAGATGTCAATCAGATGCCTTGTCAAGCTTGTTCTTAAGTGTGCCAGTTCTTGACAGCAAAGGATGTTGCTTAACAAAATTACATTGACATACGTCTAATCTATATTGTGTAATATGTCCAAACAGAATGTATATTAGCAGTGCTTTTCTCTTCCTATTGATCCAGATGTTTGTTTGGATTCATAAGACATAAGCCCTTGCAGCTGAGCATAAATAGGCAGCCATGTAATATTACCGCTGTGTGTGCTCACTTTTAATTTTTAATCAGTCTGCAGTGGATTGAAACCGTAGTGCTCTCTTCTGTTGACGGAGTGGAATTTCACAGGTGATTCCACCTGCTTGTACCACACTGGCAGATAATGCTGGTTATAGATAGATAGATAGATAGATTGATTTCTAGAATTGTTATACTGATGTCCTCATAAAAAGGTTGTGATGCGTTATGTTCGTCAGGTAAGAGGTGCCCAGCCTCCTTTCAGATTATTACAACTCGGCAGGAAGACAGATCAAGGGAGAGCTCTGGGGTGTTGCACTTGAAATTTGTCTTGTGGTACTTAAGTGATTTGCCTGTTTTGTGTCTTTAAAATAGCAGTGGTTCATTTGGATTGGCCAGCCCAGTTCCTCTCCTAGCCTATCCATGAATTCAACAGAGGTGTCAGACCTGTGCCTGAGGATTAATTTGTCAGCTTCAGAATACATTTTACATTTATTCATTTAGCAGACGCTTTTATCCAAAGCGACTTACAAGTGCGGAATACAACAAGCGAGTGAAGAGGCTACTAGACACAATAAGTGCTCACAATACAAGTTTCAGACATTGCTCAGAGTATCATATGCTACAACAAGGGAGAGATTTAAAGGAAAGAGGGATAGAAATGAAGGGAAAGGATTTTTTTTTTAAGATGAGGTTAAGTGCTCATGAAAGAGATGTGTTTTCAGCTGTTTTTTGAAGTAAAAATCTAAATAAATTAAAACCGAAATGAAGAATTGTTTCTGTGCAGTTGTTATTAGCCCTGGCTATATTTTTACTTGCCCAGGTACAAAAATACACTTTACTGTTAGCTCAAATTACATACATATAGTTGTGTGTTTCATTAAACATCTATTTTTCACAAAATGAAATTTTTAATTTTAATCAATAATAGCTGGAAATTATACAGTTATCATGTAACAGCTATACCTTTGTAAACCCTTTTCCTGGAGGATGTTATTTTATGGTGATAAATTATGTCATTTATGCATAGCATTTATGCATAGCATTTATGCACGCGCTGCATAAAACCATGATTTTTGGGTCCTGTTTGTTTGACCCCATGGCATTTCACTAATGTGAGCACCAGATGAATCTTCATTTATCTGATAGCACATCTTTATTACTGCTTCTGTGAAAACACACTGGTTGACATTGTGCTTTTATTCCAGAGAATGCCAGCTCCGATCAGACTGCGAGAGCTGATCCGGACCATCCGGACGGCTCGAACCCAGGCGGAGGAGCGTGAGATGATACAGAAAGAGTGTGCTGCCATCAGATCGTCCTTCAGAGAAGAGGACAACACATACCGCTGTAGAAATGTGGCCAAGCTGCTTTATATGCACATGCTGGGATACCCAGCACACTTCGGACAGGTGAGTTATAGAACGCATACTGTGTAACTGTAAGCTCTTCAGCGGAGTCTCAGGCAGAGTCTCAGAGTTTTGTGGTATTTGAGAAATTTCGTTTTTCAGCTGGAGTGCCTGAAACTGATTGCATCACAGAAGTTCACAGATAAGAGGATAGGATACCTGGGAGCCATGCTACTGCTGGATGAAAGACAGGACGTCCACCTGTTAATGACTAACTGCATAAAGAAGTGAGTGAGCAGATACGTTCATAAACCATAAGTGTCTGTGTGACTGGTGGAGCTGAATGTGACAGTTACAGTCACATGAGCGCTGGTTGATTGTGAGATGATGGCATTTTAAACACGCCTCTTTCTTTGTTCCGTTTATTTTTCTCTCATTATTTCAGTTCTTTAAAGGATTGTGTCCTACGTCATTGTCAGTATTTTTATCTGTGGTTCTTAGCTTGGTTTGTTTCAGGCCCCAGATTTTATATCAGATGTTATGTGATGACCCAACCAGAATTAAAATTAAGTTTACAGAAGGAATGCACAGGGATATATTATGTAATATATTCATATATGTATTATATTAATATATTCATATAATATATTAACTTAAACCACACAGACCCAGCAGTATTGAAAAGGATGAGCGGTTGACAAAGCAACCTGTCTGTTCAGAATATGATCAACTCTGCTAGCTTCAAACCAGATTCATTTGTGCTCAAATGCTGTGACAATAGCTGAAGATATTTTCTCCACCTGTTTAAGAGCTGATAAGCCTGTTAATTTTGTTTGCTTGCATGCATAATTATATGGCTAGCTGTCTTTTTATAACTTGCGTTTAAACATTGTGTGTTGCTCTGCTATGCTCAGATCAGAACATACCTTCGAGTCATTTTTGGTTGTACCCCACCAGTTGAGAAGCACTGTGTTTTGCATCTAATGCTCTGTCTGGGTGTGTTGCAGTGATCTGAACCACAGCACACAGTATGTGCAGGGACTGGCCCTGTGCACATTGGGCTGCATGGGCTCATCTGAAATGTGCCGTGATTTGGCTGGAGAAGTAGAGAAGCTCCTCAAAACGTCAAACTCCTACCTGAGGAAGAAGGTATTTGATACGCCTTTACTGCAGAACATACGGATGGTGTCCAGGGTTTTGACATGAGCTTTTCTCATTAGGCGGCGCTGTGTGCTGTCCACGTCATACGCAAGGTTCCTGAGCTAATGGAAATGTTTTTGCCGGCAACAAAAAACCTGCTTAGTGAGAAAAATCATGGTGAGAGCTCCACCCCTTTCACCTTTTCTATAGGTTTCATTGTTTTGTCTGACATGAACAAAATGAATAAGCATTTCAGAAGATTCTGGTTATGGAGTATGACCCAGATGTACCCAGATTAACTGAATTCAGATTTATTTCTATAGCGCTTTTCACAATTGTGCATTATAGTGAAGCAACTTTACAGAAAATAATTTTAGAGCAAAAAATTATAGAATGCATAGTATTATTGCAAATTTTTCATTAGCATTATTGGGCAGTTTATCCAAAAATGAATATTTGGGTAAAACTGCATCAATTAAAATAATTCAAGGAATGAATGTGCCAAAAATGAGCTGCCATTCCTTTCGAAAGCGTGTACTGACTGTGTTGCTTCATGAGAGCACAGGGATAGTCTGCTAAGATGTAAACTTTCTCTTGTGTTTTCTGCAGGCGTACTCCACACAAGTGTTGTTCTGCTCACTGAAATGTGTGAGCGAAGTCCTGACATGCTGTCTCACTTCAGGAAGGTACACAATAATCATACACACCTTGAGATTCAACAGTCACATGCACCACATGAAACGGAGACAAAACGTAACTGTTTATTATTAGCTTTAAAATACTGAACTGAGCATATAGTCCTTACTGAAATCTGGATCCTTGTCCTGCATTAAGCTTCAGGTGTGTTTATCTCACTGAGAGATGAATATGGGTTCTTGCTCTCTGTATATCTGCTTCTGCTTGTCCCACATCGGCCTGATCTGCTCTGCCCACCTCTCATGCTCATAACCGTAGCATTATCTTAAGCTCTTCTCTGAAAGTGACTCTTTTTTCCAGTTCCCCCCTAACATCTACTTCATATTTTTTCTGTCATTTGTCTTTGTTACAATTCCTGCATTGTGTTAGAATGAGAAGGTAAGAGGACATTCTGGTTTCATAGCTGGTGCATGCTCTTAAAGAAATGAAGTCTCATCAAGTCTCATGGTCTCTGTAGATGTAGTCCATTTTTTGTTTTGATGTACAATTTAATTTGAAAATTATCATTAATTTCCCTGTATACAGGATTATGTAATCCTCATATACATTTTCACTTGTCCTGCGTGTAATTTTGAGGTTATTTTCTAGTTCTAATTCTAATTCACTTTCATATGCTCACTGTTGGGTTGTGGTTTTTCCAATATGTACATGATAGTGGGGGTCCATATGAAATGAAGACATTTGCCAAATTAAAGACTGTCAATAACTGCTAAGTCAAATTACATTTAGGATTATAAAAACATCTTTGATTCTCTTGTATGAATGTCTTAATCAAATAAGTAGTGAAAACAGATCTATTGGAAGATAATCAACTCAGTGCCTCAGTGAAAGTTACTTAGCCCTCTGTGCAGAACTTCAGAATAACACTGCAGTGACCCTGCTGACAGTTCCTCTTTTTTCTGCCCACTGGTATTTTTCTAGCTGGTTCCACAGCTGGTGCGAATCCTAAAGAACCTGATCATGTCTGGCTACTCCCCTGAGCATGATGTATCCGGCATCAGTGACCCTTTCCTGCAGGTACAGACCAATCTTCTTCTGTCGCTAGATTTAATGCACAGCCAGTGTTGATTCTCTAATGTCAAATGCAGGTAGATGTTTTTTTTAGAGTGATCCTAAAATTTCAATCCATTTGTTTCACATATGAGGTGATTATCTGCTCTTTATATCCTAAAGCAATCTGATGAGCTCCTCTGGGCCACACTGTGTTTCTTGGCATTTTTAAGGTGCGAATTTTGAGGCTGCTGAGAATTCTGGGAAAGGCTGATGATGATTCTAGTGAAGCTATGAATGACATTCTTGCACAGGTGAGCAGTGAGATCCACCAGATGTCTTGTGTCTTTAAAGTTTCCCCATCAAATTGATTTTGTGTCAATGAATGTTATTTATTTTAATAGGTTGCAACAAACACAGAGACGAGTAAAAACGTAGGCAATGCTATCCTGTATGAAACCGTTCTTACTATTATGGACATCAAATCAGAGAGTGGACTGAGGGTGAGTGTTGTTCAGAGTGACAGGGCAGTACAGCCTGTTTCTGTGATGATTTCAGTCACTGTTGTCTGTGATGTTGTAACTTGATGAGTGACAGCAGCTGCACATTCTTTTGTTCACTGATATCTTCAAACTGTGGCATGTTTTGTAATTTTCTGTCTTAAGGACACGGCAGTAATGTTGTTATTGTCATGTAGGTTTTGGCCATTAATATTCTGGGACGCTTTCTTCTCAACAATGACAAAAACATCAGGTATGTTGGTTTGCCTGTGATGGACGTTAAGGCTTGATTATAAAGTGACCTGAAAGATGTCTTAGTTCACATGCACACTGGAGTTGATTGTGAAAAATAATGACATTATTTTCGTGATGGTCTTCAGATATGTGGCACTGACTTCTCTACTGAAGACGGTTCAGACAGATCACAATGCTGTACAGAGACATCGAAGCACTATCGTGGACTGCTTGAAAGACCTTGATGTTTCCATTAAAAGGTATTTTTATCATCTGTCAGTGTGGATGTATATCTCTTATCATAAATGCTGTGTAAGTGATTCGTATAGCTCTCTATACCACCTTGATCCTTGACGTCTTTCCACAGACGTGCAATGGAGCTCAGCTTTGCCCTGGTCAATGGCAACAACATCCGGGGTATGATGAAAGAGCTCCTGTATTTCCTGGACTCCTGTGACCCGGAATTCAAAGCCGACTGCGCGTCTGGGATCTTCCTGGCTGCTGAGAAGTAAACGCTGCATTTATCGCAATTAACTCTGTAGAGAAAATCATGAGACAGTAAAGACCAACAATTTGGTCTGCAGCAGTCATGTTTCTTCTAGGAGAGTTTAGAGATTTTTAAAAGAATAGTTCACTCAAGAACATGTCCTGTCATATGGACTGCTTGGAGTTTCTGTGAGCTGAATCATAGCTGTGTGATAATAAAATGAGTGATCCATAGACAGAAGCTGGACTGTTGATAGCTTTTATCTGACAGCAGAAAGAGTTTGGTTAGCCGGGTTTAAAAGGCTATTCTTGGTCTGATGGTTTTTACTTCGGTGCCTTGATCTTACACTGAGTGATTGGGATTGCTTGTCTGTTGCAGATATGCCCCTTCTAAAAGATGGCATATAGACACCATTATGAGAGTTTTGACAACGGTAAATATCTTGCTCTGGTCATTTCTCAGTACACACTGCTTTAATTTCCTCTCTTTGTTGAACTACATCACAGTCATGATGAATTTACTCAATTTAAACTGAAGATGTTGCCATCTGTTTTGTTAAGTGCTGATGACTTTGAACTGATCTGTGGACTGTGAAATATATCCTATTATCTCCGACAGATACTACAGCTAAGTTCAGTGCTAATGTGTGTCTGTGCATCTAAACTGCCCTTCTGAATGAGGTTTTGATTTGTCTGCTGTTACAGGCAGGAAGTTATGTCCGAGACGACTCTGTGCCCAACCTCATCCAGCTCATTACAAACAGTGTAGAGATGCATGCTTACACTGTCCAGAGGCTGTACAAAGCCCTGCTGGACGACATCTCACAGGTTAGAGCTGTCTTCATAACGTGTATGTGTTTTCTGGAAAGTGGTCTATCTTCCCAATTTGAGTGGTTAAACGTTATCTTATGTGTTTCAGACCTGTATGACTGACTGACTAACTTTCATGAGAGGTTTAGACAGCTATTTTCCAAACAGTTGAAAGGGCATGGATGCTGCTCAGCTGCAGAAATTATGATGAACCTTTCATTTTTCTTTGTTTCACAGAAGTCGGTCTGTCATATGGATTTGAAATAACACAAAGGTGGCAAATTTCAATCAAAATTCATTTTTGGCTGAAGCATCTCTTTAACTCTTTTTAAAGCAACCTTTAGTACAGGTGGCCTCCTGGTGTATAGGAGAATATGGAGATCTGCTGGTGTCGGGCCAGTGTGAGGAAGAGGAGCCTATTCAAGTAAGTGGCCTTTAAACCACACACGCTCACCCACTTTCTTTAAAGGAAGAATAAATGTACTCCTTTTTGGTGTCTCCTTTTCTTCACAGGTTACAGAAGATGAGGTCTTAGATGTTTTGGAAGGTCTCCTGGTCTCTAACCTGTCCAGTCCTGTAACGAGAGGTTACTCCCTCACCGCTATCATGAAACTGTCCACTCGATTCAGCAGTGTGAAGTAAGCGCACTCTTTATGACTCATGTTTGAATGAAGGTGTGTCTGCTTGATATGAGTCTGTCCCCACTTGCATTGATGTCCTCATCTGTCATTTTTATTTCCTTGGCCCTCACCCATAGCCGAATCAAAAAAGTGGTGTCAATCTACGGGAGCAGCATAGATGTGGAGCTGCAGCAGCGAGCAGTAGAGTACAACGCACTTTTCAGAAAATACGATCACATGAGGTAAGCGCTCAGTCACTGTTTAGCCCACCACTTCACCTTTACCTGGATAGACTTTCACTTCCTTTTCCCCCACACAAAGACCTGCATTACTAGAGCGAATGCCTGTCATGGAGAAAACCACCACTAACGGCCCAGCAGAGATTGTGCAGACCAATGGGGAAACAGAATCGTCTGTACTAGACACAAAACACCCGCCCAGCATCTCTCAGCCAGCCAGTCAGGTGAGAGTAATGAGATGACTATGAAGGATTCTGTAGAGTATGGTTGAGCAGGATATTTGGCTGTGATGAAACAGTGATGCTAATGGTCTGTGTATGTTTACTGTTTTACAGGCAAATGATTTATTAGATCTGCTCGGAGGGAGCGATGTACCTGTCATCCAGACGACTGTTCCCACAAAGCCTGCGTCAGCTGGAGGTGAATTACTGGATTTACTGGGAGATCTCTCTCTGACAGGTCAGCCTGCACGGCTCTAAACCTATGCTGCTTTACCAGTTCTGTGCATCCCTTAACACTAGTGTCATCCTGCCATTGATCAGAGCAGACTTTATATACAGGACCTTCACTGAACCTGTGCAAAAATGGCTTTCTGTCATCAGTCACTCACCTTCATTTTATTTCAAACTCATGTGACTTTCTGTTGAACACACAGGATGTTCAGTAGAATGTTGACACTTCTCTGATTCGTACTGTGAAATGTGAATGTGCAGTGCATTTGTTAATACGCATCATTTGAGTGTATGGACGTGAGTTTTTGGAGTGTGCCCAGTCACATTCATAGTATACAAGTAATTTTGTATTCAGTGGATTTAGGATGTTTTTGTAAGTTTTGAGTTTTTCACGACATGAGGGTGAGTCATTGACAGAATTTTCATTTTTGGGTGAACTGTCCCTTTAAATCCTCCACACAACATATTTTACTTTTTGGCTTCTGTAGGTGGTCCGTCCCCCAGTCCTGCTCCCTCTGTGCCCGTATCCCAGCCCCCTTTCCTTCTGGATGGTCTCACCTCGCAGCCCCTCTTCAATGACATTGCAGCGGGTGAGCTCACATTGGTCATTCTAATGGTTCCTGCCTCAGGAGCGCTGCAGAATGGCACAGTGCCGTTATGATGTTTGTTTCTCTTCTGCAGGCATTCCACCAATGACAGCATACAACAAAAATGGCCTGAAAATAGAGTTCACATTTGAGAGGTCCAACCCCAATCCTAATATTGCTGTTATCACCATCCATGCCTCCAACTCCACTGAGGCTGACATGACTGACTTTGTGTTCCAGGCTGCAGTACCAAAGGTGCGTTCCCTTTGCCCTGTTACTGTGCGTTCCCTTTGCCCTGTTACTGTGCGTTCCCTTTGCCCTGTTACTGTGCGTTCCCTTTGCCCTGTTACTGTGCGTTCCCTTTGCCCTGTTACTGTGCGTTCCCTTTGCCCTGTTACTGTGCGTTCCCTTTGCCCTGTTACTGTCCCTTTGCCCTGTTACGTGCGTTCCCTTTGCCCTGTTACTGTGTTCCCTTTGCCCTGTTACTGTGCGTTCCCTTTGCCCTGTTACTGTGCGTTCCCTTTGCCCTGTTACTGTGCGTTCCCTTTGCCCTGTTACTGTCCCTTTGCCCTGTTACTGTGCTTCCTTTGCCCTGTTACTGTGCTCGTTCCCTTTGCCCTGTTACTGTGCGTTCCCTTTGCCCTGTTACTGTGCGTTCCCTTTGCCCTGTTACTGTGCGTTCCCTTTGCCCTGTTACTGTGCGTTCCCTTTGCCCTGTTACTGTGCGTTCCCTTTGCCCTGTTACTGTGCGTTCCCTTTGCCGCTGTTATTTCCCTTTTCACATTACATACTAATCATATTATATATATATATATATATAATATGATTAGTATGTTGAAAGAAATGTGCGATACTACATTCAGGCAAAGGGAACGCACCGTAACAGGGCGCACATATATATGTTACGCACAGTAACATATATATATACTGGAGCAGATCTCCCGAACTCTGTCTATTCAGCTGCATCCCTCACATTCAAATTCACATTCTAATCTTTAGAGAGTCTGACTTGTAAACTCAGGTCACAGGTTCGATTCCCACAACTGGCAGGAAATGTCTGACATGCCCTTCAGAAACAGCTGTCCACTGCTCCGAGTGTGTGTGTTCACTACTCACTGGATGGGTTAAATGGTCACATTTCAAGTATGGGTTACCATACAAAGACAAATACACCACTTTCATTTCATTCAATAAAGGCCTAAATGTAAAGCAGTTTGATCAAAACATCTGATCAAATTTAGCATATGTGTCAGTAATATGACATTAGTCTTGTTTGTTTCAGACATTCCAGCTGCAGCTTCTGTCCCCCAGCAGTAATGTAATTCCAGCACTCAACCAGGGAAATGTCACACAGGTCATCCGAGTTCTGAACCCACAGAAGGTAAGACATGACTGAGGGCATGGGCTCTGCTCTGCTTCCTGCTCACACCTTCAAAGAACAGTCTGTCTTTATAAAGCAGAGCAATGTAAAGCCCAACAGATGTAATGTTTGCTTTTACTCTGAAGTTGTTGAGGTGTGCTTGCAGTAATGCTCCTCTTAAAGTAAAATCTCCTCTTCATGTGTTATGTGCTGTGCTTTAACATAATGAGGAAAGATCACATCTAAGTAGTTTGGATGACTTGACTTGGGCTGCATGATACTGAAAATTAGTAACATGCAGTAACTTGCTAAATATCACAATATTCAATATGTAATATGATAATGATTTAAATTGGTAAAATCCATTTTAATTCTAATTAAAATATTTAAAAAACAAAAATGAAAACCAACATGCGTTTGACGTTTTGACAAAGAAGGCTTCAGCTTCTAAAGGCAGGCTCTGATATCAGCGTTGACCTAAAACTGACTTTACATAACTTCATATTCAAATCATTAAGTTATTGCAAACCACATCAATACCATATCAAAACAGTAATATTTGATCATTTCAATAACCTGTGCAGCATTTAACAAAATTGTATGTGTGGATTTCTGCATTTTCTTGACTTGATTTTCTATTACAGCAACAGTTGCGTATGCGGATCAAGCTGACATACACTCACAAAGGCTCTCCTGTTCAAGACCTGGCCGAAGTCAACAATTTCCCCCCCCAGTCCTGGCAGTGATTTGATACCCCCTCAGTCTTAAAGACCCCCCCCCCAGCAAGGGAACTGTGGGAAAGATGGCCCCTCTCCCCCGTGACATCACCACAGACTGCTGCCCTGGGGTTGCATGGGTATCTTCCTGACACAGTGGATAGCTGATGGTATGAAGGCTATGATGATGAATACAGCCACAATGATGAAGCAAAATCACAAATATCTGAAATGCATATCTTTAGCAGTTTTTTGCCCATTTGTTTCTCTCTTCTTTGGGGTTAGTGCAACATGTCCATACTCACACTTAGCGATGCGCACTCACTCTTACTCTTAGTAAATCAGTCACCTTCCTCTGGCCCATCTTGATGCCCGGGGGTCATACATGGAAAACGTCACTCATAGCCACTGTAGAAAGCAGCTGTTTGGTATGAGCAATTGTTTAATTTGTCTTTTTGTTTGATTGTTTTTTTTCCATGTTTTTAATCTTGTTAATGGGTTTGGTGTATTTTAAGAAAAAAAATTGAATAAATTGCAAAGTTTGAACGTTTGCACCTTAAGCATTTCAGAATCAAGAGTAATATGGGTTGTGATGGCGCCTTAAATTGTTATAGTACATGGCATTTCTTAATTTTCCTCAAAAGCTGTCTCTTTACTGATCTAATGTCCTGTAATAAAGTATACCAGATGAATGCTCTAGATAAAAGATATGTTGTGGCTTTACCATATCTCATAATATTTTTCGGCTTGTTGCCTGTCAGATGTACAATAACTGATGCCCAAAAGTGCTTGACCATCATCATGTCAGTCACCAAGAATAGGCGAGGTAATCCAGCTGGTAGCTTTCTGAATTCATTTTAAGCAGAACTGCTTGTCCATGTCATTGACAATGTTTTTCTGAAGTACCTCCATTTAAAGTTGTGTGTGGAGCCTAAGAAATCTTGCGAGAGGATGATGCTGCTTACTGTTTGTGCAGTTTACATCACCTTTCAGTTACAGAAAAATCTAGAGTTTTGCATCATTTAAATTGGACTCATCCCTGAAACCCTTCATTTGGTATTATTTTGTTAGCCTCTACCCATTACAGATGGTGTGTTCTTGTATTTTGTTTTTTAATAATATGTTAATGTAGATTAAAAATAGCATACACTAAACCAGTTTGACTTTAGTACAATCCTTAAAGATCACAACCTATTAAAACAGAAGTCAAACATTGTAACTTAAATTTACAATGGATTTCTTACCAAATTAATAAAACTAGAGGCCCACCAATGTATAGTACTAGTTAAAATAAGATTATGGTTGGCACAGATGCTGTTAATATAGTCTATGAAAATAAGGCCTTCATGAATGTAGTTTATGCACTGAATTGAATGGACTTCTTTGTTTGACTTTAAAGGTTTTTCTTCAGTGATTTGAGTAGAGAATTATTGCCTGATTTAAAGCAATGTGCCTTTTGTCAGCCGGTTAAAAGAACCCTCAGATGTCTGCGAGGCGAGCAGTTATCCTTACAGGAAGAACATGGATTCTGAAGGGTAGAGGACCTTTCTGTTTTGCTGTCATTTCACTTGAGTTTTCATTCAGAGGGCGTCTTAATAGTAGACAAGTGCATACTGTTGATGTGTTTGTGTGGGTCCAGGCTGTCTCTTCCTGCAGCTTCCAAAGGCAGTTAGTAACATTAACCTGAATATACCTCACATTCTTTGTCTTGATTTGCTCTGTAGAGCGTTATGATTTTTTTCATCAAGTCATTGACACACTCTCGAGTCACCTCAGTGGAAAACCTTAATGTCCGCATACTCGCACTGTCGCTCACTTGCTGCTCTTCATTCTATCCTTTATCACTTTGTGTAATTGCATTCGCTGACACGCTGAGGTCTGGTGACCAAATCAAGAGATGTTCTTTAGGTGTGGAAAATAATTTTTAGCAATGTTATGTATATGGAGAAAAAAAAAACTTCTATTGGCCTCTTTGTCTTTTATTGCATTTCTTGATGATTTTGTTGGCTTTTTCTGTACATACTGAGGGCTTTAAGATCATCACCTATTTTCTTTCATCCCTTTTTAAGGTATTCTCCAAAACTTCCAGTTCTGCACATTATATCATGTTTGACGCTCTCCCTCAGAAAATAGTCTAAATTAACAATTTTCCTGTTTGATTGTTTATTCAATCGAAAATGTACTCTGTGCTGCCTGTATATTGTATATAATTGTAAAACGCATCAAAAAGATAAAATCAAATAAACGTCCCGTTTGAAGACCTGTGACATTTAGTTAGGGGCTGTAATTTCACACAGGGTGAAAGAAGAGATCTTGAATGGAATAGACATCATTTGCTGTGGACGTGGTCTTGAGTTCACTTCTGAAGCACATGGGTGCTGCACTGGTGTCATGTGATTTACACAGCTGGCAGTTTTCCAAAGAGCTTTGTAGTTTCTCCTAATATGGTGGCCTGAATCTGTTCTTGCACAGTTCCCAAACATAACGATGGAGTACAAGTAACATCAGACCCACCTGATATTGATTTTCATGCATCATTGCTAAGCTTATATGACAAATCATTACACACTTAAAAGCATTCTGATGTTAGCCGTTTATACAGTTAATACTGTTATGTCAGTGCTACAATCTCCTTTGTGCTTTGACTCATGCAGCTACTTCTAGAAACACCAATATTCTCTTTCTGAGTCACATGGGTTGAGGAGAGACTTCAGGTTCATTGATGCTGTCAGAAAAGTGCTACAGGAGAGAAACGCTGGGTTTCATCCCCAAGTGTTAAAAACTTAATGTGGGGGTAGTACATTAAACAGTGCCCATGTTATGACAGCAGAAGTCACATGTAGAGACATTTTTCAAAATACAGAAAACATTTTGAATTGCTGCTTTTCACACTGCTTTGTCATCCCTTTGAGGCAAAGATGTTTGCGTGTTAGCATCATAACTATTAGGGACGGTGCTGTTGGGATCGCCATGTCTCGGCAAATTTTCCAACACCAAACAATGATTTTTCAGCCGCATGTGAAACAAGCCATGTAAATATTGTCATTTCTACTCTTTATGTAAACTTCTGAAGTAATGCAAGCAAGGTTCAAATTCTTTCAACTCACCGCTGTTCATCATAACCTGCGATATATATGCACAGACCTTCGTACATTTGGAAATATACTGTTGGTTCTTTAATTAATGTTCATTAAGGTATTGTTTTCTGTGCAGGAGGTTGGTCAGAACATTACTAGGTTATGTTTGGATGTCATTATTTGACCAGAAGGATACTGTATCAAATTCTTGGATGATCTTCATCAAAATCCCTTTGTAATCCGTGTAAGATATTGGTTGTTTTGAAGTGTATCTATACATGTCCCTCTCTCCAGATATTTTACACTTGCTGTTCAACTGCATCTGAACTTGTGCAGGAGGGAAGGCTGCTGACGGTTCCCACATTGAGTCTGACGTGTTGAACACAGTCTCATGTCCTCAAGCAGGGAGCTTTGGACTGAAAATAATTCATGATGGATGAAAACAACTTGTCAACATGGGATATTTTAGACTTATGCTGTGTATTATTGTCTTGGGTTGAAGAAAATGATCAAATGAAATAAAAGTTAAACTTGACGTTTGTCCCATCCGTACATAGTCTGTTATTTGTATCTGCAGAACAGCAGTGGTGAAGCTTCAGCTGAAGAGCTTCACTCCAGCGGACGCAGCGGTGTGTTAACACCCTCTTGTGTTGAAGCTTTGAAAGTGCAAAAGCACGTAAGAAAACCAAGAGGAGAAAAGGGACACAGTCCAAACCTCATGAAGTTCCTTACGTAAGAGCACACGGTTTCCTCATTGCTAGATAAATGAGGCTGATGTGCTTCAGATTGTTATTCTGGTAAACAAAACATTCTGTTTCTCTATGCAGATGTTTATGTTTTGGGCTATATAGTGATTCATAAATGCAGATGCACATACCTGATTACTGGAGCGAAATAAACCGCTTCACTTTCAGCTGCATGCATGAGATCAGGCTGTGATCACACTGTCGTTTACACATTTACTGCCAAAACACATCAGCGAATGTTAGTAATGTGCTTTTTGATGGAAACTGGTTACCATTGTGTATTTTACAGAACAGTCACGTTTTGATATGACTAAGTATTCTGCAAACTTCAGTACGACTGATATCGTGTGCTACAAAATGTATGTCTGTTTAAAGTTTAACAGCAGGTGAAAAACATCTTGCACAAGAAGAGCTGATCATGCCAACAAGAGTGACAGACTGAACGACTGCAGACCTGCTTCTGTTTTAAAGCCCAGACTGATGAAGGGACTGCCGCTTATCTCAACCAAAACGTCTTGAAGGGGACTTGTGAATGTCACTGTTGATTTATCCTTTATCTGTATTTAGAGAGCTACTTTTATTTCATGGGCGAAGTCTGACCGTACTCTGAACCCTGAATTAAATAATTCTCTCGTTTTTAATTCAATGTCTCAAGAATGAGGTGTTATATAAGATCTCCTGTGGAAAACAATAAATGTGCAGCGCAGTTAAAGTTCAGTGCTTTACACGTCTCCGGTGCATTGTTGTTCTTCCAGAGGGGTTACTTATAATATAAGCACGTCATTTATAAAATGTGAAAAAGGGCCCATTTTTCTTTTGCTATCACTTTTCATGGTATTTTCTTAATGCGATAAAAAAAGTGCATAATGTACAGTTCATGACGGTGAGTTCTTTAAAATGACCATTCTGAAAGTACCACATTACGTTACCACATTAACTAATCGATAACACTAACATAAGTCCCCAATCACCTGTGTGTTATATATTAGCTCAACAAATGTCGTGTCGTATCTGACGGGATTGTTGTCTTGTTTATTGATTATATCGTGCCTGTAATAAAGCGGCGACATCAATACCGTGTCAGCGGAAGTGCGGGGGCGTGGTTTGAGACAGCCCCGCCCCCTCATGTTTATTGATGAGATGTTTGACAGCCGTGAGCTTCAGTCCATTATGGCGTCGCGGCGCGTCGGGACGCGCTTCCTCCGCCGCCTGCGCTGGAATGCGGCATGTATTTCATGTGTTACAGCTCGGTTTCTGCGCTGACATCTCCAATGGAGGCGAAATGAAGGAGGAGAAGAAGACAGCGCCGTCGCCTCAGACTGCCGCCGCGGAGCGCGGAAACGCAGCCGATGTGGAGGACGGCCGGGCTGGCTGCGGAGCGACGCTGAACCCGGCGCTTCAGGAAGCGAGATCCGACCGAGCCCCCGCACCGCCAGCCCGAGCAGGGACGGGGATTCGCGTTTTGAAGGTATCACACCGGCGTATCCGTGTTTGCCTGGCTGTTAAGACGAAATGTTGCTGATACGGAGCAGGGCCAGAGTCCGTGTGAGTCCGTGAAGCGCATCAGCAGTGATGTGTTGAACAGCTCTTGTGCGCGGTCGTGTCTCAAGCGTCACCGCAGAGCTCCGCGGGTTTGTGTGGACCGACTCTGAGGTGCCTGTGATGCCCAGAAATGCTGTTTAGGTTGGCAGCTCATGATGAGACGGTGCAGACTGTGATCCTGATAGCTGTAATGTTACAGTATTATCTGAGATTAACCAGTCACTATTATCTTCCCAAAAAACCTCCCATAATAGGCCTACAGGAAATGTACCTGTCCGTTTCCTCAGCCGTTAAGATAGATAATCAGAAGAAATAAAGTGTCAATGGCTTCCCCATCCCATAATGAGAGTTACCATGCTGAGGTTACAACCGTGTTCCTGCCTGAAACTGGATTACTGCATGAAACCTCATGTAATACCCTGATCCATCAGACAGAACCTTCAGCACTCCAGTGGGATGATCTCATTCAATCTGTGTTCAGATGTCTTACTGTTCTTTAAATGATAAAGCAACTGTACATGAGCTGCTGAAAGGTAAAGTCAGAAATGATCTGGTGATCTTTAGATCCGATTATCTGTTATAAGCATTATTATTGCTGCATTGCATAAACAGTGATGGAGGGGTAACGCTGCTTTTGATTGGTCTTGATTACAGAGGGTAGTAATGTTGAACTGTCTGATTAGACAGTGTTCAGATGGAATCGACTTCATCACAGTGTGATTGTTCTTTCATTAAATGTAACTTAAATGTGTGTTTGCTGTGTTTAATATTGAAAGACTTATTACCCTGAGCATTTTACTGTGGTATGCAGTGGTGTGTGTTTGTTTTGTGTGTGGTACAGCACTATACCTTGTGCTGCTGATGTCATTGTTTGGTGGGCAGGACAGAGCATCAGGAGAAAACGCTTTCACCAGGCTAATGAGCTGATATCCTCCCAGAAGTGGCCCGATTCGGACCTCTCTCGAGGGTGTTTGTGGCCTGAGGAAATATTTGGTCTGCTGCACATCACTGTAACCCAAAACAAAGCCTGGTGTTACTGGGTGGAGTAGCCGACAGTCACCAGCTTGTGGTTTCCTATGACTGATTTGGGTCCTAAAATACTTAATTTAGTCTTTTTTGTAGAAGGTCATAAATTCTCCTTTGGCTGCAGCATGCAGCTGATGTTTGTTTATTATATGCTTTGATGAAGCAGCATCTAATCTAGATTCTTGTCCTCAGCGTAACATGAAGAGAAATGGCAGCAGGAGCTGCGTGACCCGGAAGACACGCTTCGGCTCTCGCGAGCGTGACTGGCTGAAAGGTGATGCTCAAAGAGGCTGCGTATGTCTCTATGGGGCATCGGAGCCCCAGCCCTTACCTTCGGGCCTGCAGACCTCCACCATCCAGCCGGACCTGAAGCTGGTGCTCTGCTCTACCAACACCACCGCAGAGGAGCTGTGTGCTCAGAGAGATGTTCAGGGTCTCTATCTGCAACTGCATGGAGACCTGATCAGGTAACAGAAACACATGTTCACTGAATGCTCATTTTCTGGCTACACAGAGACTTAATAATAGATTTATCAGACTCGTATTGAAAAACAGTCTAGATGCAGACAGTTTAGGGTGTGTGTGCTTATCAGAAAGTGTGGATTGATCACTCAGTGAATGATCACTCCCTACAAATCACTGTGTGTGACTGTATGTTACTGTATGTTAAAGGAGAATGTGTATCATTTGCTATTAATTTGCATCTCTTAATATTATAAATGTTAGTTATTCTCTAAAATAACATTTTGTGTAAACGTCATGGGCATGCCATTTATGAACAGCCTTCAGACAGTACAATACTATACAATACAATACAATACAATACAGTAGACACAAAATGAACACAGCATATGATAAATAACAAATGACATCTGAAATGACGTCTGTTTATTCTTCTTTTAAATGATGTGACCTGTCAGTTTGAAAACTCTTAGAATGAGATTACTCCTAATATTACCACCTGCCTCTGAGTATCAAGAAGAAATTACTCTTTCTTTTAATTATTTTCTTTTTGAAATCATTTTGCCTGGATAACAAAAGTTATTGGCTATTAAAAACTGTTTCCTGAATTGAATAGAAATACATCCACACAAGAATGTTGGGCAAATTTCATTGGCTGTGTGAGCAGAGTAATGGAGTAGAGCTACAGTAAAGACTGGAGAGAGAGGAGTCTGTGCATGCAGTAGTGTGTCACTTCTCAACGTGTGTATGATGTGAGAGCACTTGAGTATGATTCCTGATCAGCTGGAGGAGTGGCTTTGCTTTGTGCAGATATAGATGTGTGCTAAACTAAATCTCAGGATGATGTGTGATCTTGAAATGATCCCCCAACTTAAAGACAAAGAATTTCTGAGGATGTTTTGTAATATGCAGTCAAGCAGGCATTATTCTGAAGAAGATGTGAAGGGGTTTTGTCTGTGTGAACATCACAGCTGTGATGTCAGGCTGCTGGAGGTGCTTGTCAGGGTGTTACTCTCCAGTTGCATTGTAACAACCAAGTCATTGTAAGTGGTTGCTAGTGTGTTGCTATCTGGTTTGCTAAGGTATTTTGAGTGGTTAGTTTGTTGCTATGCAATTGCTAGGGTGTTAGATATGGCTTCTAGATATGTTTAGAAGCCATATCTAACACCCTTTTATGTCCAAATGCTCAGAAAATTTGGTTCTTAGTTCTCCATAACAAGCCACATGATATAAAGTGTCATTCATGGCTGAGAAAGCACAGAAAGCTTAAAACAATGATGCTCTCCTCAGCAGCCTCTAATAATGAATGCACAGAGCAAGGAATATGATGGTGTTTGCAACATTGCTTTAGCTCTTAAGTGGAGTGTGTGTGTGTCTGTGCACACATAAAAGGCCCTTTTGAATCTCGTGTCCACAGCCTGCAGTGTCTCTGGTGATTTTGAAGGTGTGCCTGGCAATAAAAGACGAGCGAGTCATGCCTTCCTCTCTCTGCCCTTCTGGAAATGACTGGCTGCTGCAGAGAGGGCTGAAATCACATTATTTTGTAGGAAGTACTCCAGCCCTGAGCCGGGGTGAAGCCAGATAGCTCAGCTGAATTAGCTGAGAGGAGCCTGCACATTAGGACAGTTCACAGGGACATCTGCTGGTGTGTGTGTGCTTCCCATGCCTGCTTTTCTGTTTATTTAAGGTGAGAAGCCAGAAACATTAAACCCCAAAATTCAGCTCCACTCTGTTTGAGTGAAGCCGGGGGCTGCTAGAAAAGTACTTGACTCAAGGGGCGGGGCCTCTAACCCTTGCTCTGGCTGTCACATGAGGGCACTGACAGGTCTGCGAGATTGCATGTGGGGCAGAGCAGCTGCGTTAAACAGGTTGTGTCTTGTGGATTATGGTGTTGGTGGTGTTGGTATGGTGTTCTGTGTTGAGTACTGATGAGATGATGAGGAACATTATCCTCTCACAGGCTGTTGATGACCAGCTCAACATTATTTAGTAATGGTGAGATTATTCACATCGTTTAAAGGTTCTGTTGTGTGTTGTTATGAACTAGGTGTTCTAGTTTAACGGTTGTCGAGATCTTGAGCTGGACTGGACGTGTTTCCTGTGGAAGGATTGTAACTCTTGATGCTTCACCTCACAGATGCTCTTTATTTTGGAATGAAAGTAAATCTAGTGTAACAGCTTCCCAGAACAGTGAAAGCAAGTCCACATTAATGCCAGTGGTTTCAAAATTAAATATTCAACAGTCACATACAGTCACATCCTACATACTTGTTGTGATGTCCACATTAGTGCCAGTTTCACTTCTCATTTTGAGTGTATATTTACACCTGTGTTTGTTAATGATTCTGTCTCTCTCTCCAGGAGGTTGGACCCCTCTGAACGGCCTCTTCAGATGGTATATGATTACCTGACTGCTATGGGTTATGACGACCCGCTCCGTGTCCAGCAAGAAGCAGCAAACTCTGACCTCAGCTGTATGATTCGCTTCTATAGTGGTGAGTTGTGACCCAGCCCAGGCCTCTGTGTGCTCAGTCCATTCTCTCTGCAGACTTTGTACGGATTGTTAGCTGCACAGACTCTGTTCACCAGGTCCATATGCCAGAATTCTTTGAAGCGTCTGCAGGTTTTACAAATGAACCTATGTGTCCACCACATAGGCAGTGTTGTTCCATATCTGCGTGAGACTGATGCTTGCGGACTATTTCTAGCTGCCCTTCACAGTTTGATTGGGTGTTGTCTGCTGTTACTGTAAGGGCAGATAGCTGCCACCCACTCCATGCTGTTGTGTTTTCATATACATCCCCTTCATTCTTTCAAATGACTGCGGTGAGTAATGGCTTTCTGTAGCATCAGACAGCAGTGTTGTGTCTGATTCTAGCTCCTTCTCCTTAGTCACACAAACTGTGACAATCATGCTTTTGTTCCAGCATGACATCATGGATGAACCTTATCAAAAAACGATCAATGTCAAATTTGGCAGATGGACATATGGATAGATAGATTGACAGACAGACTGACTGATTGATTGATTGACTGATCATCTATCAGGGACGCAGGGCAACAGAGACACAATATCTCTTATCTTAACAGTGACATACAGTCCTGTGTTCTTCTCATTTGTACTGTGTGACTCT
>JAZGTH010000063.1:920000-950000 GCA_036877525.1 Chromobotia macracanthus
ACCTGTGTTTCTGCCCCTACTGATACCCCCTGCAAGCAGACCTAATCTATGCAATGTTATACAGTTTAACCAAACGGACCATTCATCTTTGGTCTGTATGGGGGATGTTTTTTCTGAACTCTGCAGGAGTCAAATCATTCCATGATTTTGTTCTCTGATGGAGGAAAAGCTCTTTGAACCTGGTACATGCTGATCCAGCAACAAGTAAACTGCTTTTGTCACAATGTTGTAAACAGAATGTGAATGAGAGCTTTATTTGCAGCTTTAAACACTTCTCTGTCTTTAGCTTTCTGTTTCAGGCAGTGTTTTTTGCACCGTAGCAACTTTATATGAGCTGTGTTTCACCTTTCAGCTTGTCTGACAATTACCAGGCAACAGTTACCAGGCATCAACATTAGGGTTTCAGTGTTTGCTGGTTTCGGTGGTTTTATATATATATATATATATATATATATATATATATATATATATATATATATATATATATATATATATATATATATATATATATATATATATATATATATATATAGTTATAGTTATAGTTATAGTTGTTATATAGTTATATATATATACAGTTATATATATAATTGTATAAAAGCAGGACATTTTCTGTTAGTGTTAAGAGTGTGGGTTTGGTTATAGAGTTTTTTGGAGTAAGTGAGTGAGTATGTGTGATGTATTTTGTCAGAATCTGTATCTGTTCCTTTTGATAAACAGTGGATGTTCTTAATGAAGCACAGGCAGAATGAGTCCCACTCTAAATCACACACAAAACCATTCATGTGTAAAATGCACATTTGGTTTATGGCCTCTATCGAAATCCTTATTGCTCGTGTTTCATGAACAAGGCCTGATGTTCTGAGCGACATGTGTTTAACATTTGTGTGTTTGTGCAGAAAAACCGGTGAACGCAGACCAGCAGGAGCGGACGCTACTGAAGGGTGTGTTCAGTGTGAGAAAGGGGAAGACGCAGCTTCATAAATGGGCGGAGCGACAGGTCATCCTGTGCGGCACATCTCTTATTGTGGCCTCTGTCAAGGACAGTCTGACCGGCAAGATGCACATCCTACCACTGGTGGGGGGGAGGGTGAGTTTACACACACACACACACACACACACACACACACACACACACACACACACACACACACACACACACACACACACACACACACACACACACACAAACACACACACACACACAAACACACACAAACACACACACACACACACACACCCAATAATGTCTGATGTATGTTGATAATCTGATGTATGTTGATAATCTGATGTATGTTGATAATCTGATGTATGTTGATAATCTGATGTATGTTGATCACAGTCATCTGATGTATGTTGATAATCTGATGTATGCTGATCACAATATGGTGGTAAATCATTTGAACATTAATAGTGTGTTATTCGATACACAAAAGTAAATGTAGCATTCCTAATCACACCTTGCAAACTTTTGGGTTTGTAATTATGGTCTGTGGTAATGAACAGCAGGTCACAGATGCTCTCCGTCAACATGAAATATGAAATGATTCAGATCATTTGTATAATCACACATCAGAGGTACTATCAAAGAGGATTTAGTGTCACAGAAGTTGATAGCTGATCTCCTCTTGTCTTTGCTCAGGTGGAGGAAGTGAAGAGGAGACAACACTGTCTGATGTTCAGCTCTTCTGGACCGCAGGCTCAGACCTACTATGTTAATTTTGACACACTGGCAGACTTTCAGCGCTGGCATCGGCAGGCTTCTAAAGTGAGTGAGCGTGTTTTATCTAATCTACAGTTACATTAAGATTTCATAAGGAAACCCACAATGATTCAACATTAGATCAGTTTTCTCTTTTTTCACTTTCGATCTGATTAAAAAGTTAATAACTTTTGCACGGTGGGACACGCTGTACTCACCACCTGCAGCGTGCAGCTTTGCTGAAAGAGTTGTCATTATTTTCACTTGTGATTCCAAGGAAAATGGGCATTTGTTTTTGCCTCAAACATGTATGTACGTCTGCATTCTGCACACCTCGTTTGTCTTCAGCTAATCAGCTAATTAATTGAGATTCCAAACACTGTCTGTGTCTCTGGAGTCTAACAAGTTCTGAGCAGCTCCAGAGAGTCAAGCACATCAGAAACATTCTGAATAATGCAGAAGCTCTTCTGAACAATCGTGTGAGCAGGTCATGCTGAGGTAGAGGGTCATGTGAGGTCACATGAGGAAAGAGAGAGTTTGTGTGCTCGCTGCTGTTCAGTGTGTGGTTAATGTGTGCTGATGTAAACGAGCCTGTTCAGTCCACTCCAGAACAGACATTTAGAGACATTTGAAAGGAAAATAAGGATATTTAAATCTCTGAGGTAAAATATGTTTTGAATTTGTATTCTTAATTTATGTTGTGACTAAAACCATTTTTATAGCGTTAATAAAAGTTTTAAAAGCTCTTGAAAATATGTGTAACCATTAGGTTAAATAACAACATTGTCTTTACTGTGCTTTTGCAAGACAACTGTTTATTGTTATTATTATTAATAATAAATGTATAACATTAATTGTTTTATTTCACATTTGATTTTTTTTACATGAATACATTTATATTCATGTATTATCATACAATATTTAAAATATTATATGAAATAATGTTAACTTATAATAATTTAAAAATGTACATTTTTAATTCAACATTGGTGTTTTGTTATGTTGATTTGGTAAAATCGCTCTAATGCACAGCACAAGACTCGTTTGACTGTTTCTGGTCTAACCCCACATGGATGCAGTATTAAAGATGCTGCTAAGGTCTATGCTGTCACTCTGCTGAGTGTAGGTGGTGTCTCAGACTATAAGTCTGGTGGATTTATCCTGCTATAGTCTGGAGAAAGTGCCCGAGTATCTCTTCTACTGTCAGGACGTCACCCATCTCAACCTACGACACAACTTCATGAGGCTGGACGGGCCTGGAGGACTGATCAACTTTAACAGGTGAGGACTCATCATTCAGCTCTGTGTCATCACAAACGTCACATTTGACAGGTCGTGTGCACAACAGCTCCGGTTTAAGACAGCGATTGAATGTGTGATATGTGTGCTTCTGAGTCACTGATATCTATGTGTATGATGCTGTTTGTGTGGTGCCTGGAGTTACTGTCCCTGTAGAGCTTTTCAGATCAGCTTGTGAGGTTCTGTGAAGATCAGGGTGCTGCCTGTTTTGAAAGCTAAAGGTCATCATTTCTAGTGATAATTCTGTTTTTTTTTTGTTGATGTACTTCAGAAAAACACTGTGTGTTGCTTTTAACATAATCACAAATGCATTATTTTAAGATGTTGTTTTTGCTTGGATGAAATCGTACTGTTTTGTTGTGTGATACACACTGAGTGCTAAAGCAGCTGTTTGTTCTTACATGAATGACTGCTGCTTCTGTGCAAACACAGCAATGAGAGCTGCACTGTACTGAAACAATCACACTATTACATGTTTATCATCAACTCTGATGAGAGTGTGTGTGTGTGTGTGTGTGTGTGTGTGTGTGTGTGTGTGTGTGTGTGTGTGTGTGTGTGTGTGTTCTGCTAATGAAATGAATCTCACAAAAACATGTCCAGGTCATATTTCACCCAAAAATATAGAGAAAACAAATCACTTATGTTTTGTGTTATTTAAAATAAAGCATTTTAGGACCATCTATTTGTCTTTACAGTAACTGAACAATAGAAAAAGATGCAGTTTTTCACAGTTCAGTAATAATGTTTACAGGGGTTTTGTGATGTGTTAAGTGTTTTTTCATATACCCTCTTCTCATCAAGTGTTTGAACACCAGGTTGTTCTCGTTTACCTGTGTGATGTCACAGAGTGATGTCAGGGTTTAAGAACATTTGATTCCTCATGATATGGTTCAAAAATGTAATTTTGGTGTAATTTTAACATGACACAGAAACACTGTCATATGATGACACTAAACTGATCCACCAGAAGAGCTATAGGCTGCATTTAAAACACAGACTGTGTGGCATCTGTACTGGACGTGTTTGTTCAGAACACTAGTTTTGTGCATGGAGAGGAAATGTAAGACTGTCTTCTTCTAATGAGCCTGTAAATGCATTTGTTGGAAATCCATTATGCAGAAGTGTTTCTCTTGTCTCAAGGTGAAGTCATACCATCAGGAAATAACTTGGAAAAAACTTTCCACAAATTTCCACAGATTTGCACAGTTGAGGAGCTTAAATCTTTCTCACAACGGGTTGGGTGTTTTCCCGGAGTCAGTTTGTGAGATCCAGACGCTGACAGAACTCAATCTATCCTGCAACGGTCTTAAATCTGTCCCAGCCTGCATCAGGAAGCTTCAGAGGTCAGCACACTGTACACCACTGTCACACAAACAACCGTACCGTACACAACATGCCTTCTCCAGTTGATATTTTGAACAGACCTTCACAAGCATGCTGCTGTGTGTTTGTTTCTGTAAGCTGATCTACGTTCCTGAAAGTAAAACGTCTGGTTTATCGTATATCTAAAGTCATTCATCTTTAATAGATCATCCCTGACAATTTTTTTTGATCAGCTTATTTTGATCATCAAGGCAGTTACATGCCTTGGAGGTCATTTGGGGAAAAAGGTACATCATAATGAATTTGATGTTGGGTAATAATAATCCATTGGTTTACTAGTAATGGTTTTGTTAGTAATAGTAATGGTGCTTAAACAGTGACAGTCAGCTACATTCAAGCATAACATCAAATAGCTGCAGTATTTCCTTTATTCTGTAAATGAACCAGTGAAATGCATGCAGTTCAGCCATGCATATTACACTTCTAGATTAAATCAAGCAGAAACATCAGCCTAGTTTCTCTGCTCTGAGCTCAGCTGATTTGTGCTGGAGTCTGAGCATGAACAGGAGGGCTTATGTCAGCGTCAAACAATATAAATGACTCATTTTCAGAGAACTCATATCGAGCTCTTATAATATGAGGGCTGATTTATTAAAGCTACAAGAGGCCAAACAAAACAGTGATTTCATAGACTCATATGTTTCATAGAACATAAACAGCAACAAAATCTCACATGAAAGACAAACTACAGAATTCAGCTGATCTGTAGTCTCTCTCTCATGTAGCACCCATTTATCAGTAAATAATGGATAATTTATGAATATATACATAAACACACACACACAGTTATTTATTATCAGAGCTCATCAAGTGAAATCACCAACAAGTGAATCTCTTTGATTCACAGAAATGCTGATGTGAACACATCAGATTAGATTCATACCATTGCAGTTTTTATGACTTGCAGAGAATATATAAAACTGAGTCTTTTTTGTGCAAGTAAGATGAGAAATAAACACAGTCCTAATCATTATAAGCTCTGCTATTTCTCAGCTGAATGTGTTCGGTTGTTAATTATCATCAGGACAGTCAGTTTGAATTTATGAATTCCTGTCAATGAAGGCCTGTCCTCTCTTCAGCTTGCAGACTCTGGCTCTGGATGGAAATCATTTGGAGGCTCTGCCGGAGGAGCTGGGCAGTCTGGTGCAGATCTGCAGCTTGGGACTTTCCTTTAATGATTTTCCTCATATACCCTGCGTGCTGGAGCGTCTCTCTGCGCTGGACAGACTGTCCATGGCTGGGAACAGAGTGGAGACGCTGGATCTCAGCAGCCTGATACCAATGACTCACATTAAGACTATTGATTTACGGTGAGCCTTTAGAAACACATTCTCTCTCTCTCTCCCTCTTCCACTCTCTGATTCTCTTCCCCCACTCTCTCACTCCGTCTCTTTCTCTCTCACTTAATCTCTTTCTCTCTCTCCCTCAGTCTCTCTCACTCAGTCTCTCTCTGTCTCTCTATATTTTTGGTTTAAAAAAAGTCCCTCACGCCCTGAAAGTTTCAGAAATCCAGCCAATTAGATTGTACCTGGTAAAGGAATGTTAAGTGTTCCATTTCATCTGGCACTAGCCATCTACAGTTCATACAGTAGTTAGCATAGTGACAAGTACATGGTAGGTAGTATGTGATTAAGGACGCAACTTGAGACTACCCTGTTGCTAACAAAGCTGAGACCGGTCATTTTTTTCTAATTTCTGAAGGCTTTAATCACAGTTCACCGTCTTTCTCACCTAGAGAGAATGAGTGGAAACTGGCAGCGTATTCACAGAGATTTTTGGGTTTTCTGGTTCCTGGCTGCATCTGCTGTGGATTAGGATTCTAGCCGGGTTATAACACAGAGCTGAGCTGTCGTGGGAACTTACACAGAGTCTGAAATGCTCTTTGGCAGTGTCAGGTGGTGAAGGAGATACTTAGAGGAGGGAGGGGGGCCATCACTTGAACAAGCTTTGAGTTTTTTGCTGGATTTTTTCACAGCTCCTGACACACAGCCCCCCCTTCCTTTAGATTCCTCACTTTTTTATGGATGTCATTGGCAAACCGTATGTAAACAACATATGTGAACAGGAATTTAGGTTCACAGGGGACTTGAACAGAAAGGTTTAATGCCTTATCATTTGGTCATTACTGAGCCCTGCTGTCTCTTATGACAGGAAGCTGTGCAGCTAAGTGTCTTTGTTTGAACAGATGGAGATGTACTGGAACATAATGAACCTTTGTGAAGGTCATTGCTTGATGCCCCAACCCTGACATGCAATTACAAATCACCAACTGCCCTAAATGCAGCGTACCTACAGTACACATAGACTGTTTCTGATTTGGTCATTACCTATTTAAGGTGCACTAGGCATTTTCTCCACTCCAAATCATATTGTACTATTTGACAGATGTTGAAAATGACTTGCACTCATATGAGATGAAAACTGGATATTGGCCACCATGTTGAGATCACATGGTCACAACACCTATGGTCCAAACTGCATTCATCCACATCAATAGGTGGCAGTATAATCTCTGAAACAATTTGCGTAGGTTATTTAGGCAGATGATTCAGGCCTATGAAATATAAACATGCAACTACTGTCTCTTTAGGACATCTTCTGTGGATGTTCCTCAGTAATATTGGCAGCTGATTTAGGACCTGTGTTGTATTGTGCAGGTTAAATGGCCTCCGCTCTGTTAATAGTGAAACTCTGGAGCCAGTGAAACATCTCACTCAGCTGGATCTGAGAGACAACCAGCTGATGTCTTTAGATCTGAGCTGCTCCTGCAGTCTGGAGACACTTCACTGTCAAAGAAACCAGCTGCAGTGCCTCACGCTCAGCGGCTTCACTCTTCGCACACTCCACGCCAGTAACAACTGTGAGTGAAAACATTGTCATGTTTTAAATGGAAAACATTTGTATTTTTTAGCAGGTGTAAACTGAATCTGCATTAGCAAAAAGACATCTCTCCCACCTCTTGTGAGTTTATGAAATACTATGGCTTATGATTTAGCTTTAATTATGCGTTCAGCTACTAATAAGAGTAGTAAGTGTAATACTCAGCTCTCAGCTCTGTTTAATGCATTTTATCATGCTGAAATCAGTTCCACAGAATTCTGCAGATGCAGGACTGGGAATGTGATAAACATCAGAAGATTCTGTATCGACCTGGTTTTCAGTTTCTCCATACACAGATAATGAAGCAGTGCTCACTATAAGTGTGGTTATCTTCCACAGGTCTGACGACAGTGAACATCTACCCTGTTCCTAACCAACTAACACATATGGACATGTCAAGGTAAGTCCGATATGAACTTGTGTGTTCCCTCTGTGCCTAAACCCATGTCCTAACCAAACTCAAGGCTCAGTGTGTACCAGTCATGTCCTTTACCCACACACCCTTGTACAGTGATAACATGCTCATGTAAACAGGCTTGAGTTAATTTGGATCTCTTTTGGCTCATGCAGGAATGTCCTAGAGTATCTGCCAGACTGGGTGTGTGACAGCAGGAAGATTGAGGTGTTGGATGTCTCCCATAATCTGCTGTCTGAGCTCCCAGCCAGGTGCGTGTCCGTGTGTGCGTGTCCGTGTGTGCGTGTCCGTGTGTGCGTGTCCGTGTGTGCGTGTCCGTGTGTGCGTGTCCGTGTGTGCGTGTCCGTGTGTGCGTGTCCGTGTGTGCGTGTCCGTGTGTGCGTGTCCGTGTGTGCGGTGCGCGCGTGTACAAAAGAGCAAAAAAGAGAATTGTTGAAGAATCTTCACACAAATTGCTTCAGTTCATAGCAGTCTAGCAAAACCCCTAACTGGAGTAAAAACACCTTAGTAGTAACTTTAAAACAGTCCAATGCAACATGAATTCCGTTTCTTGTCAGTTGCTTTGTTTGCTGATGTGAATATGTCTTTCAGACTCTTGAGCAGCCTGAGTCTGCGGAAACTGCTGGCTGGCAACAACCGGCTGGAGAGACTGTCTGAGCTGCCTGATCACATCCCGCTGGAAACACTCGACCTGCAGCACAACAGCTTGAAAGAGCTGCCAGAGAGCTTCTTCTGTAAGGCCTTGAAGTAGGTCACTCCCTCCGTCTGTCCTCTCTCTCTTAGAGCCCTGCTGTTCTTTTCCTCTCTCTTTCTCCCTCCCTATTCCTCTGTTTTCTTGCACTTTCTGCATGTGACAGGTGCAGCGCAGAGAAGGCTGCTCTCTCTCTCTCTCTCTCTCTCTCTCTCTCTCTCTCTCTCTCTCTCTCTCTCTCTCTCTCTCTCTCTTCTCTCTCTCTCTGTACTCTCTCTCTCTACCTTACAGACTTTATACAGGAACAAATCAAAGCAAGGAACTCTCTGGAAACTCTTCAGAGGTCATTAGTTCTGAATGCATGCTTCTTCAACTGTTGCCACTTCTGGCCCTGTGGCCGTTTGGAAAATAACACTTTAAACTCACTCATTTATTTACTTGTGTCAACACGACATAAATTCATCAGTAACAACATTAGTATTTTTTCTCATGGAATATGGAGTATATTATATATGTCTGTGAGTGTGTATCCACCTGTATATGCCAATACGAGTGTGTATTTATTTGTGAAACTCGCTAAGAAAAACAGCATTATTAATGTTGAGCTTGAGATTTGACAAACCCAGTTAATATTAAACTTTGGTGCATTATGGCACTGAGCTCTGCAGAGTGTTTCAGGAAATATTACAATGGAATTTAATCGGCAATAACCTTGTCTTTCTCTTTCTTGTCTAATAGTCTGAAGTATTTGAATGTGTCTGCCAATACACTGGAAACAATCCCAGCAAGCAGCCAATCAGAAGAGAGCCTCAGCACTCTACAGGAGCTGTATCTGACAGGAAACAACCTAAACGAAAACTGCGCCGCCCTGCTGGTGGGGCATCAGAACCTGCGGGTCTTGCATATAGCTTATAACCAACTGCTGTCCTTCCCTGCCAGGTACATACACAGCCCCTGTGTGAACTGATAAACCCCAGCTGTGGGATAGGAGGACTCTGTAATGACAGAGTTGTGTGTAATCCTTTCATATTGTATATCGCTCTTAATTCTACTGTTTTTCTCTTTGTGGATGTTTGTAGTAAACTCAGCAAACTGGAGCTGCTGGAGGAATTGAATTTGAGTGGGAACAAGTTGAAAACAATCCCGTCCACTGTGTCCAGCTGTAAGAAACTGCACACCCTCATCGCCCACTCCAATCACCTCAGTGTGTTCCCTGAGGTGCTTAACCTGCCCGAGATCAAGGTGAGCAGAAATACTGGGAGGGTCAAACAGAAAAGCAATAAAGATTATACTTCATGTGCTTTATATACTGTATACAAACATAGGAAACACACATACTGATAAAATGTGAAGCCTGAATGCACTTTGCTTTGGACAAAAAAAGGCTGACAAATGCATTAATGTAAAAGCAAATGTATAATTCAATCCTAAATCTTAATTTCACATTAAACTCCTTAATATAAATCTTTTTCTAAATATGCAAAATGTTTTACATTAGTAAAAAAAAAATAACAGTACAAAAAGACGTATTATACACATTTTACGTAAGGGTCACTGATCCCAGCATCTTGACACCCCACTGTACATTTAATATTTCAGATTTTTAAAATCCATTAGTGTATAGATTGAATAGAAAACCAACACTATTTTCTAATTGGTCTGTATTTCAAAAATCAAATATAGATAATTGCTAACATTTATGACCTGCTGTTTGTATAGCTGGTAGATGTGAGCTGCAATGAGCAGACGGAAATCCTCCTGCCAGATTCTCTGCCCTCCACACTACAGGAGCTAGACCTCACTGGCAACAGCAGTCTCATTCTAGAGCACAGAACTCTTAACCTCTTCAGGTGAGACACCACAAACAGTATCATTCTAGAGCACAGAACTCTTAACCTCTTCAGGTGAGACACCACAAACAGTATCATTCTAGAGCACAGAACTCTTAACCTCTTCAGGTGAGACATCACAAACAGTCTCATTCTAGAGCACAGAACTCTTAACCTCTTCAGGTGAGACATCGCAAACAGTCTCATTCTAGAGCACAGAACTCTTAACCTCTTCAGGTGAGACACCACAAACAGTATCATTCTAGAGCACAGAACTCTTAACCTCTTCAGGTGAGACACCACAAACAGTATCATTCTAGAGCACAGAACTCTTAACCTCTTCAGGTGAGACACCACAAACAGTCTCATTCTAGAGCACAGAACTCTTAACCTCTTCAGGTGAGACATCACAAACAGTCTCATTCTAGAGCACAGAACTCTTAACCTCTTCAGGTGAGACACCACAAACAGTATCATTCTAGAGCACAGAACTCTTAACCTTTTCAGGTGAGACATCACAAACAGTCTCATTCTAGAGCACAGAACTCTTAACCTCTTCAGGTGAGACACCGCAAACAGTCTCATTCTAGAGCACAGAACTCTTAACCTCTTCAGGTGAGACACCGCAAACAGTCTCATTCTAGAGCACAGAACTCTTAACCTCTTCAGGTGAGACACCGCAAACAGTCTCATTCTAGAGCACAGAACTCTTAACCTCTTCAGGTGAGACACCCAAACAGTCTCATTCTAGAGCACAGAACTCTTAACCTCTTCAGGTGAGACACCGCAAACAGTCTCATTCTAGAGCACAGAACTCTTAACCTCTTCAGGTGAGACACCACAAACAGTCTCATTCTAGAGCACAGAACTCTTAACCTCTTCAGGTGAGACACCACAAACAGTCTCATTCTAGAGCACAGAACTCTTAACCTCTTCAGGTGAGACATCACAAACAGTCTCATTCTAGAGCACAGAACTCTTAACCTCTTCAGGTGAGACACCACAAACAGTCTCATTCTAGAGCACAGAACTCTTAACCTCTTCAGGTGAGACACCACAAACAGTCTCATTCTAGAGCACAGAACTCTTAACCTCTTCAGGTGAGACACCACAAACAGTCTCATTCTAGAGCACAGAACTCTTAACCTTTTCAGGTGAGACATCACAAACAGTCTCATTCTAGAGCACAGAACTCTTAACCTCTTCAGGTGAGACACCACAAACAGTCTCATTCTAGAGCACAGAACTCTTAACCTCTTCAGGTGAGACATCACAAACAGTCTCATTCTAGAGCACAGAACTCTTAACCTCTTCAGGTGAGACACCGCAAACAGTCTCATTCTAGAGCACAGAACTCTTAACCTCTTCAGGTGAGACACCGCAAACAGTCTCATTCTAGAGCACAGAACTCTTAACCTCTTCAGGTGAGACACCACAAACAGTCTCATTCTAGAGCACAGAACTCTTAACCTCTTCAGGTGAGACACCGCAAACAGTCTCATTCTAGAGCACAGAACTCTTAACCTCTTCAGGTGAGACACCACAAACAGTCTCATTCTAGAGCACAGAACTCTTAACCTCTTCAGGTGAGACACCACAAACAGTCTCATTCTAGAGCACAGAACTCTTAACCTTTTCAGGTGAGACATCACAAACAGTCTCATTCTAGAGCACAGAACTCTTAACCTCTTCAGGTGAGACACCACAAACAGTCTCATTCTAGAGCACAGAACTCTTAACCTCTTCAGGTGAGACACCACAAACAGTCTCATTCTAGAGCACAGAACTCTTAACCTCTTCAGGTGAGACACCACAAACAGTCTCATTCTAGAGCACAGAACTCTTAACCTCTTCAGGTGAGGCAACGCAAACAGCAGTTTGTTGGACACAGCACAGACCTGTCTTCACTCATTATGCAGTTGATGTATATTAATAAGCGGTTTGTATACAAGTCCCAGGTGGTTAATTGCTTACTCGCTATCACTTAAACATGTCTGTCATCTCTCTGTTTCTCTCTCTCTCTCTCTGTGTTGTGGCTATCTGTCTCTCTCAATCTTCTCTTTTCTAGTCACATAAGTACTTTGAAGTTGGACCAGAGACCAGCAGGAGATGCACAGACCACGTCCACCCTGTGGGATCATGGTTATGCTGAGATGTGTGGCCAAAGGAACAAGTAAGCATAGACTGCAGACATGAGAGTGGCAGATTTGGAAAGAATGAGTGTTTGTTAAAGTGTGTTGTCTGGTTGGTTAGAGTAATACTATCCCTAGCCTCTGTTTCTCTAATTTTAGCTTTAGACGGCACACCCCCAAATCACCCACATCTATTTACTGGCTGTCTGATACATTTTGTACGAAAAAAGGCGAAAGCTACCTCAATCCCCAGTTACAATCTGATTGGCTGGCTTAATAAATTCTCCAGCAAGAAATTCACAGGTGGACAGCATGGGTTTTTTATGTTCTTTAGACATTCTTTAGACCCTGACTGTGATATTTTAAATGGTTGACATTTCCATGTAGATGGTGCAGTTACCCAGGGGCAAGAAGCAAGAGAGGTCTTGGTTTTAAATGCCGAATGCTTCCCATAGGCTTAAACCACATGTTTCTACATGTTTAAGGTGACCTCAGTGTACTTTGCACCCCTGTGAAGGGCTTCAAAGCAGTCTCAAATATCACATCCTTGGTACTCTTCATGCACTGTGGGAGCCAAAGTTGTGTGTTTGTCAGAGAGAGTTTGTGCATGTACCTACACTGGTGTATCCATTACCAATGAAATGCATTTGATCACAATGCAATATGATCTAGAACACACTGTGAGATTTTGGTTAGGTGTTGTTTCAGTAAAAATCATATGTTTTTGTGGTCAGATAAAGCTGTTTTTTTTGCTGGGGGACAGGTTATGTGTGTCTGTGCTGGCTGTGGATGGTTTTGGGGACAGTACGGAGGCAGCTTATGGAATATTTGATGGTGACCGTAATGAGGAAGTTTCCAGGCTACTGCAGTGCACCATGGGAGATGTACTAGCGGAGGAGATCCAGCACTCCAGTGTGGACAGCGTGTACATGTGCAACACTTTCCTTACCTCTCATAGGTGTGTTTAACACACACACACAAAACCAGCGTTCAGTCATTAAAAGGTCAAAAGCACAGTGTGCTTTAGTCTGACTGATGCGAGTACAGTAATTGGTTAACAGAGGTAATTGTGAGGTTAGCAAACACTAGAGCCAATAGAGAATGCAGAGATGCTAATGATGAATAAGATCAATAAGAACCAGTGAAACAAAAGTGCTTACAAAATAAGTTAGGAACATCTGTCATAGTTTACACTAGGCCATGTGTTGAGACAGATGTATGATTGATAAGTATGTTTCTGTGTGTTATTCTGCAGGAAACTTGGCATGGCCGGTCAGAAGCTGGGTGCTTCTGCTGTGCTCTGTTACATCCATCATGAATTGTCTGAGCCCAGCACCTACTTCAGCCTCACTGTGGCCAACGTTGGCACCTGTCAGGCTGTGCTGTGTCGAGATGGGCGACCTCTTGCCCTCTCAAAGGTTTTCAGCCTAGAAGAAAGTGCTGAGGAGATGGAGCGTGTCAAACTGGCTAAAGCTATCATCACTGAGGTATCCATTACGTCTCCACTCCGTCAACTTAAATGGCTGATCTTGTTTCTCTTTTACTTGCTAAAGCTTAAGATGGTTTTGCTGCATTTTGGAATATGGTAGCTGGTCTAAAATAGTCATTAGCCGATCCCTAATGGGGATTAGCTGATGCAAGCTCATAGACGGTCTTGGAGTTGATTTAGCATGGTAGCTTGGACCAGCTAATGACCAGTCAGAAATCAGCTACTGTGTTAAAAACAGGTACCAGCTGGATTTGCTGCAGAATTAACATCAACATGCTTATAAGTTGCAGTGCTTTTATTGTGTCTCTCATATTTTTTTTTAGGACAACAAGGTGAGCGGTGTGACATGCTGCTCACGACTACTTGGCTGTTCCTACCTATTTCCTCGGGTACTTCCCAAACCCTGGGTGCACACGGAGCCTCTGTGTTCCCAAGACGAGTTCCTGATCCTAGGAAACAAAGCTCTCTTCCAGAAGGTTTCTTACCAGGAGGCAGTGAGCACTGTGCTAGCCATCCGAGACCCACGTGCTGCTGCCAAAAAGCTCTGCACGCTGGCACAGAGCTATGGCTGCCGGGATAATGTCGGAGCCGTGGTGGTAGCTTTGCACATTGGAGAAGACAACTGTACATGTGAGACTCTTGTAACCACAGAGACCCGGGGACCGTCTGCCCCGACGCCTCTACCAATCACCATATCCCCTGGAGACCCAGCCACCCCATCATCCAGCAGTGGTATAGCATCTGAGTTCAGCAGTGAGATGTCGGCCTCAGAGGTGGGCAGCGAGGCGGGGTCCACGGCCTCAGATGAGCACCCCTCATCGGGACCGACTGCTCGCCCGGAACGGCGCTGCAGTTTGCACCCCATTGCTACAGTGTGTAACACAGGGCCGCTGATGAACTTGGGACCAGGGGCCCATCCGGTTCTGTTTCAGCGTCAACCTTCCAGCGCCACCTTCTCCAGCAATCAGTCTGACAATGGACTCGACAGTGATGACGAAGGCCCTTTAGAGGGTGTTATCTCAAATGGGAGTAAGCTGGAAGTAGAGGTGGACATTCACTGCTGTGCTTTTCAGTTGCGCTCTGGACCACCCCAAAGCCCCAAGGACCCGGATGGCCGTCGCGATTATCCCAACAGCAAAATGCGGCGACAAAACAGTGTGGTGGTTTCAACCACCAACGGCTGCCTGCTGGCTGTATGTGGGCGAGAGATCTCAGACCTGAAGAAGTCTCCATCCACCTCCAGCCTCTTTGGGAAGAAGCTCTCTAATGGCTCAGTAGTGGCTCTGGAGGATAGCCACAACATCATTGAAGTAGCACTAGAAGCTCCCAAAAAGAAATCTGGTTATTTCGCCGCCCCAGCCCAGCAAGACCCGGAGGACCAGTTAATTATACCACCCAATTTGGAGCAGGATGTACGAGAGCAGCTGAGGGGCCAAAGCCCTGTGGTTCCAGGGCCATCAGCTCCTTCAACAACCCCATCAGCAAAAGACCCTCAGTGGGACCTCCCCCACCCTTCTCTTCACCCCACCACTGTCCTGCAACAGGACGTCTTCGACACGGCTCTGTAGTGGGTGCGAAAGGGCCGTGCCATTGGAGCATCTCTGAATCATAGAACCATATCAGAAAGTCTAGTGCACGCTTCCTGCCTTTGAGATATTCCAGTTCTTATGCAGTGCCATCATAAAATTTAGGTCCCTGCATGTGTGTTCTTTGGCTGATCTGTGATGTCGTAGCTCACGTCCAAGTCATAGAAAGAAAGAACGAAAAAGGCCACAAATTTCTGGACCAATGAAATCTTGAAGATTGAGGTTTTGAAATTGATGGGCTAGTCCTGACCAAAAACCACAGCATGGAGCTGGAGTACCTCATGCGCCACCATGAGTGAGCTCATTTCAACATCTGCCCTTTATATCAAAGGTCGCAGGCTGATGTAGGCTTCAATGATCTCATTTGCCTTCTGTTGATATCAGCTAAACTGAGACCAAAAGATGAGAAAAGTGCCTCCTGAAGACGGTTGAGGTTTTGAGAGCTTCACCTCACTGTTCTGGTGTACGTGCAGTGTTGTTCTCCTGCATTTCCATAATACTGAGGGTCAAACTGTCAAACAAGAATATGTGTTGTGGAAAAAGACTAGAGCTTTCTCCTCATCCTGATCTTCTCGCTCGCCTGCAGACAGTATCTCCCAGACAAAGCCGTGGAGATATGAGACAACAGCGCCACCTCTCCAGAACCTGCTGCTCAAGAGAAGAGCACAATGAGCCCAACAGAACATTTGAAACCTGACAGACCTGCCTGGAGAGGAGATGAACCAAGGAACCAGTGAAGTGAGGTCAGAGTGAAAAACATCTGATGCACAAGAGCAGGAAAACCTCACAAAACCTTGTCTTACGTCATAGCTTTCGCTGTCTCTGGTTGTTTAGAGTACTTGAAGTTTTGAGTGTGCCATGAATACATGACAGCCGATGCTCTAGCGCATTGTGTCTGTGAATGTCATTGGTTTTGCGGTATAACACAGTTACATTATAAAGGAAAAAGGGGACAGCTAAATGTTTGTGAAATATGTTGACATTAATTGTTATTTTTGCCATGCATGGAGCATTTAAGGAAACAAACTTGTTTTGTTTTACTCAAGAGGACTTTTCATTTTAGTTTGTCATTGCCACAAATACAACCACAGTGCTTGTGGTATGAGAGGACACCTGGTGGTTTTAATTGGAAACAACTGTTATATGAAACTTCATTATAACAATAATCTAATAGACTGCTTCCCTAACACATGGGCACAAAAATGACATTTAAAACTTTTCTTCTTTAGAAAATTAGGAGTTTAAAATCAGACCCACTGTTGTTTGTCAGTTTTTAAAAGGATTGCTCTGAAGCCCACTTGCCAATGTGAGATTTATCATAATTCATTATATACAGTCATTATATGAATAGGTATCTAATGTATTTTACATACATTATATACAGATAGATTTAAGTGTAGAGGTCAGAAACAGTTCCCATGGGCATTAAAACTTTGCTGCACTTCAATTTTAGAAATCACAGAAATCTCAAAGAAACATTTTCATTATTAATACTTTCAGCACTTACAGTACATGTCGAGTTCATTCAGCACAGAAATAAGATAAAGAAATATTTATTTTGCATTCATCTTTTCAATGTCTTGCCTGTTTGTATTGTGAATGCTATTTGTGCCAAACCTGCAAACAGACTTGTGTTTGCTCTATGTAGGAGTAACAGACCAGCATGTTAATATTCCAAACCCCATTAATTAACATCTTAATGTTGGAAGACTCTTGAGTTTACTGCCATTACTCTAAGTCATGTGCATGTTAAAAGCTTCAGAGAGCTCTTTATATTACATGATAATGAACTGCAGGCAAGTGATGCAGTATTTGAGTGGAGGCAGGTTTCTTCAGCTGACATTTGCGAGTTGCTCAATTCAAAGGTGTGTCTCCAACAGCCCAACATGACTTGAGGGTATTACTCTGTCTCTCGGCCTTAAATATGGGCTGCATTCAGCTTTCAACCCACTTGTTCCAGGTATCTCTCACACAATGGCTTACTTTCAAAGCTTACAGCATTAGTTGTTTTAGAGTCTTCATACATCATGTTAAAAAGCACATCTAAAGTTTTTTTTGAAGTACCTGGTCGCACAATTCTGTCTGATTACTAAATCATTTTTGAGTTTTTTAAAAATACGTTCTAATTCCATTTACTGTGCTCAAGAATGTGAAGTGTATTTTTCAGGAAATTGAAAAAATTGCAGATTGAAAAATTAAAGTTCATCAGGAATTGTACAATCATATTAATTAAAGGTTTTACACTGTGTAAGCACTTTGTAAATGGCTCAAAGAATATATATATATATATATATAATATATATATATATATATATATATATATATATATATATATATATATATATATATATATATATATATATATATATATATATATAATATATATATCATATTTGAGCTGTTTGATTAAAAGCATTTTTGGCCTCTTTTAGCCCAACAGTCTGTCATGTTAGAAAGATGTTTATTATTTCTGGAGGCACAACATGCTGCTTTGTACTGTGCTGCCCGGCAGAGTTCTGCAGCTGTTTAACTGCTTGTTTTGTTAAATGTTAAGTCGGGTATTGTCACACTGTACTAATAATAATAAAACCGTTCCATCCCTCATATTGCTTTAACATTGACAGAAATCCATGCATATCATGCTGCCTCATTGCCAGTGTTAGAGCATCTTAAACTTATTTATATACCCCACAACAAGATGCATGTCAACATCATACCTAAACACATGCAATACTCACACTCACTTCCTCTATCCCATTGTAATTTGCAGAGAAGTTAACCATTTGTAACTTAATTTCCCTGCGCTGCTATCAGAACATTGTTTTGTTTGTTTGAAAGTTATTACAACATTGGCTGAACCAAGTTTGGGGAAAATGTTCAAGAAACTTGTTTGACAACAGCAGTTCTGTTTGGTTACACAGAAATGACACGCTTCACCTTTAAGGTACCCACAATATTTTTATGCTTTTGCAGTTTTTAACAACCCATATTACATCCAATGAGGTCACCATTTCCGTAAGGAATTTTTTTATTTACAGTAATCTACAGTGTCATAATCTGGACCTTAATCAACTGTATTTAACACACAAAGCATTTATCCGAGTCTATATGTTAAATCGTGCTGCGTGTTAGAGAATTAGTGATGGTGCATGTGTGCTTTGTGTGTATTTACCCTGATCATATTGGCTGGAATGCAAAAACCCATCCGTTTACCCTGATGGATTTGCTGACACGCACATAATCACGGTTCATTCTGGGAAGACATGGATTCAGATAATGTTCCTATTGTTTGTCATGTGACCAAAGCTTGACCTTATCATTTCTGTCATTTTTTAAGAGATGCTTTAATATTTCCTGTCAATGCCAAGAAGTTGAGGTTTATTTTTGTACTTCATTGTTTCAGGCAGATTTAAAGGTCCTCCAGTGCAGATGTAGAATTACAAGGTTCTGTAAAGTAACTGTCTGCTATCAAACTCTACTGAACTGTCTTAGAATGCATCAACTGCGGATGATTTTCATTGCTGATTTAATTGCTGAAAACATTCACAGCTGAAAATTTTACTTTCATTTTCAAATTATTTAATTACATTTAGTTTAGAAGCTCATTTGAATTGTTTTACTGATTTAGGTTTTCCTGAAGACTACATGGGAACCGTTTAGGACTGTACCTGTTCCGTTTTTGTAGAGTGAGTGATGGATCATTCTTTCATTTGAGATGCTGCTATGCTTAGTTTTGAGCAGAAAGCTGTATTTTTAATTAACATTTCAGCCAAGTAGCAATAAAAATTTTTACTGTGAATCAAGGTTTTTTTTTTTATGTTGTCTAGAAGCTTGTCCCTGATTAGGCATAACAATGGATACAAAATATTTTAATGTCTAATAGGGTAACTAATCCATATTTAAGGAGAATAAAAACAAAACAATCAGCTTGATACATTAAATCATAAATTGTGCTTTTGTCATTTTCTACAGTTGTGATTTTTTTTTTGTTAAGGATTGATGATTGTCTGCTTGCAGTTAAACCAGGAATGTGACGAGTACATGTACAAAGATAATTAATAATACTAATAGTATTAATAGTGTGTAACATTTTAATAAAATATAAAAATACATGCAAAAAACCATTATAATAAAGAATAACTGGTTATTGCTACATTTCTAGTCATTACTTACATCAGAATAAAATATCAGAAAAATACACATATAAAATACCTTTCTGCCATTGTAATGATAGTAACAATAGAAACCAAAACATGCTTGTAAAATCTGTTGTGCTCTCACTATCTGAATCTCTCTGAACTGATGTAATCATGTCTTAGAGGTTACTGTCTTCTCTTCGTCTCTGCTTCATCTTCCGCACTCTTCTGAATGCTCTGATGGCCAGCACGGCACTTATGGGAAAAATAATAATTCCCAGCACACCAAACAAGCCTCCTGCTATATCTGCTCCATTCAGATTGCATTCAAATCCCCTGTGACCTTTGCTACTGTACAGGGCTTCCCTGTCTTTACAGATGGGGTTGTTGTAGATCTCCTGCAGCTTGATGAAGTAGAAGGCCACACCAGGAATAAAGCCCAGACCAATGAGAGCATCCAGCAGAGCTTCAGCAAGCAGCAGCGGAGGGAAGCGGTAGGGCATGCGAAACACTCCCAGTGCCAGCATAACACAGACATAAACCATCAGTGCCCCTCCACACGCCATGCTGTAGACGTACGGGGGCAGTTTGAGCTGGTAGAAGAGCTTATCCAGTTCCTGAACCTTCTGTGCTTCTGCTCCAGTGAATGCATTGGCTCCTCCATAATAATACTGATACAGCCCGCCTAAGCTGGCAATATCCTGATACTGACCCGAGTTGCTATAGGACACGCCAGAACAGATGACAATCAACAAGTTCAAGAAGAATTCCATAGCCTGACAAATGCCTACAGGAGATTAACACAGAGAGCACGAAAAATATATATTTTCAATACACAGTACTAGTCAAAAGTGCGGACAGTTAACTTATATTACTGCATACAGAAATACTGTAATTTGGCCTTGTCCAAGTAATGGTGCCTAATAAGTAATGGCTTTGACCTACATAACCTCAGATGTGTCTACCTCTGGTTGTGATGATGTATCTTAGGTTGTATAGTGCCCCTCTGTGTTGTGGTTCACTTTCATCAATGTATGTTTCCAGGGGACTGGGCCTATAGAAGATGTTCAAACAGGCAGGACAGAATGGTATTGTTTTGCTTTATCATAAGATTCATTGTGTATTTTTGTAGATGGGATATCAAAGTCATTACTTACCTGGTTGTCTCATAAATACGGGGGTCACTGTGTGTGTAAGTATCTCTTTTATTAGTTCTGTGGCTTTCAGGTGGTCTTCTGTCCTCCTTGTGTCTTGTATTCTGTCTGTGTTCTCGTTCTCTCTCTCCAGCTCTCCTTTCTTGACCCATGTAGTCTTTGTTTCTTTCATGATAACGCTGGTTTGAGTTTGACATTTCCTATTTTTAATTGTATAAAAAATTGTTATATTTATGAAATATAAAGTATTTACAGTCTAACAATTAGATCTCATTGCCTTGATGTCACTGATTGCAATCCTGCAAACAGTAACTTTCACCTCTCTACCTCCAGCTCTGTTTGTGGGGTTACTTTAACACGGGGAGTTTAAAATCTTAACAACTGCCGGACATGAGATACAGCGGACAAAGTGTGTGTCTTCACAAGTCACAAACGCTGTATCCTCTACAGTCCCCGGACATAAGATACAGCGGACAAAGTGTGTGTCTTCACAAGTCACAAACGCTGTATCCTCTACAGTCCCCGGACATGAGATACAGCGGACAAAGTGTGTGTCTTCACAAGTCACAAACGCTGTATCCTCTACAGTACCCGGACATGAGGTACAGCAGACAAAGTGTGTCTTCACAAGTCACAAACGCTGTATCCTTTACAGTCCCCGGACATGAGATACAGCGGACAAAGTGTGTGTCTTCACAAGTCACAAACGCTGTATCCTCTACAGTACCAGACATGAGATACAGCGGACAAAGTGTGTGTCTTCACAAGTCACAAACGCTGTATCCTCTACAGTCCCCGGACATGAGATACAGCGGACAAAGTGTGTGTCTTCACAAGTCACAAACACTGTATCCTCTACAGTCCCCGGACATGAGATACAGCGGACAAAGTGTGTGTCTTCACAAGTCACAAACGCTGTATCCTCTACAGTCCCCGGACATGAGATACAGCGGACAAAGTGTGTGTCTTCACAAGTCACAAACGATGTATCCTCTACAGTCCCCGGACATGAGATACAGCGGACAAAGTGTGTGTCTTCACAAGTCACAAACGCTGTATCCTCTACAGTACCGGACATGAGATACAGCGGACAAAGTGTGTGTCTTCACAAGTCACAAACGCTGTATCCTCTACAGTCCCAGACATGAGATACAGCGGACAAAGTGTGTGTCTTCACAAGTCACAAACGCTGTATCCTCTACAGTCCCCGGACATGAGATACAGCGGACAAAGTGTGTGTCTTCACAAGTCACAAACGCTGTATCCTCTACAGTCCCGGACATGAGATACAGCGGACAAAGTGTGTGTCTTCACAAGTCACAAACGCTGTATCCTCTACAGTCCCCGGACATGAGATACAGCGGACAAAGTGTGTGTCTTCACAAGTCACAAACGCTGTATCCTCTACAGTCCCCCGGACATGAGATACAGCGGACAAAGTGTGTGTCTTCACAAGTCACAAACGCTGTATCCTCTACAGTACCAGACATGAGATACAGCGGACAAAGTGTGTGTCTTCACAAGTCACAAACACTGTATCCTCTACAGTCCCCGGACATGAGATACAGCGGACAAAGTGTGTGTCTTCACAAGTCACAAACGCTGTATCCTCTACAGTACCGGACATGAGATACAGCGGACAAAGTGTGTGTCTTCACAAGTCACAAACGCTGTATCCTCTACAGTCCCCGGACATGAGATACAGCGGACAAAGTGTGTGTCTTCACAAGTCACAAACGCTGTATCCTCTACAGTCCCCGGACATGAGATACAGCGGACAAAGTGTGTGTCTTCACAAGTCACAAACGCTGTATCCTCTACAGTACCAGACATGAGATACAGCGGACAAAGTGTGTGTCTTCACAAGTCACAAACACTGTATCCTCTACAGTCCCCGGACATGAGATACAGCGGACAAAGTGTGTGTCTTCACAAGTCACAAAAACTGTATCCTCTACAGTCCCCGGACATGAGATACAGCGGACAAAGTGTGTGTCTTCACAAGTCACAAACACTGTATCCTCTACAGTCCCCGACATGAGATACAGCGGACAAAGTGTGTGTCTTCACAAGTCACAAACACTGTATCCTCTACAGTCCCCGGACATGAGATACAGCGGACAAAGTGTGTGTCTTCACAAGTCACAAACACTGTATCCTCTACAGTACCAGACATGAGATACAGCGGACAAAGTGTGTGTCTTCACAAGTCACAAACACTGTATCCTCTACAGTCCCCGGACATGAGATACAGCGGACAAAGTGTGTGTCTTCACAAGTCACAAACACTGTATCCTCTACAGTCCCCGGACATGAGATACAGCGGACAAAGTGTGTGTCTTCACAAGTCACAAACACTGTATCCTCTACAGTCCCCGGACATGAGATACAGCGGACAAAGTGTGTGTCTTCACAAGTCACAAACACTGTATCCTCTACAGTCCCCGGACATGAGATACAGCGGACAAAGTGTGTGTCTTCACAAGTCACAAACGCTGTATCCTCTACAGTCCCCGGACATGAGATACAGCGGACAAAGTGTGTGTCTTCACAAGTCACAAACACTGTATCCTCTACAGTACCAGACATGAGATACAGCGGACAAAGTGTGTGTCTTCACAAGTCACAAACGCTGTATCCTCTACAGTACCAGACATGAGATACAGCGGACAAAGTGTGTGTCTTCACAAGTCACAAACACTGTATCCTCTACAGTACCAGACATGAGATACAGCGGACAAAGTGTGTGTCTTCACAAGTCACAAACGCTGTATCCTCTACAGTCCCCGGACATGAGTACAGCGACAAAGTGTGTCTTCACAAGTCACAAACGCTGTATCCTCTACAGTCCCCGGACATGAGATACAGCGGACAAAGTGTGTGTCTTCACAAGTCACAAACACTGTATCCTCTACAGTACCAGACATGAGATACAGCGGACAAAGTGTGTGTCTTCACAAGTCACAAACACTGTATCCTCTACAGTACCAGACATGAGATACAGCGGACAAAGTGTGTGTCTTCACAAGTCACAAACACTGTATCCTCTACAGTACCAGACATGAGATACAGCGGACAAAGTGTGTGTCTTCACAAGTCACAAACACTGTATCCTCTACAGTCCCCAGACATGAGATACAGCGGACAAAGTGTGTGTCTTCACAAGTCACAAACGCTGTATCCTCTACAGTCCCCGGACATGAGATACAGCGGACAAAGTGTGTGTCTTCACAAGTCACAAACGCTGTATCCTCTACAGTACCAGACATGAGATACAGCGGACAAAGTGTGTGTCTTCACAAGTCACAAACGCTGTATCCTCTACAGTCCCCGGACATGAGATACAGCGGACAAAGTGTGTGTCTTCACAAGTCACAAACACTGTATCCTCTACAGTCCCCGGACATGAGATACAGCGGACAAAGTGTGTCTTCACAAGTCACAAACACTGTATCCTCTACATCCCGGACATGAGGTACAGCGGACAAAGTGTGTGTCTTCACAAGTCACAAACGCTGTATCCTCTACAGTACCAGACATGAGATACAGCGGACAAAGTGTGTGTCTTCACAAGTCACAAACGCTGTATCCTCTACAGTCCCCCGGACATGAGATACAGCGGACAAAGTGTGTGTCTTCACAAGTCACAAACGCTGTATCCTCTACAGTCCCCGGACATGAGATACAGCGGACAAAGTGTGTGTCTTCACAAGTCACAAACACTGTATCCTCTACAGTACCAGACATGAGGTACAGCGGACAAAGTGTGTGTCTTCACAAGTCACAAACACTGTATCTCTACAGTCCCAGACATGAGGTACAGCGGACAAAGTGTGTGTCTTCACAAGTCACAAACGCTGTATCCTCTACAGTCCCCGGACATGAGATACAGCGGACAAAGTGTGTGTCTTCACAAGTCACAAACGCTGTATCCTCTACAGTCCCGGACATGAGATACAGCGGACAAAGTGTGTGTCTTCACAAGTCACAAACGCTGTATCCTCTACAGTCCCCCGGACATGAGATACAGCGGACAAAGTGTGTGTCTTCACAAGTCACAAACGCTGTATCCTCTACAGTACCAGACATGAGATACAGCGGACAAAGTGTGTGTCTTCACAAGTCACAAACACTGTATCCTCTACAGTCCCCGGACATGAGATACAGCGGACAAAGTGTGTGTCTTCACAAGTCACAAACACTGTATCCTCTACAGTCCCCGGACATGAGATACAGCGGACAAAGTGTGTGTCTTCACAAGTCACAAACACTGTATCCTCTACAGTCCCCAGACATGAGATACAGCGGACAAAGTGTGTGTCTTCACAAGTCACAAACGCTGTATCCTCTACAGTCCCCGGACATGAGATACAGCGGACAAAGTGTGTGTCTTCACAAGTCACAAACGCTGTATCCTCTACAGTCCCCGGACATGAGGTACAGCGGACAAAGTGTGTGTCTTCACAAGTCACAAACACTGTATCCTCTACAGTCCCCGGACATGAGATACAGCGGACAAAGTGTGTGTCTTCACAAGTCACAAACGCTGTATCCTCTACAGTACCAGACATGAGATACAGCGGACAAAGTGTGTGTCTTCACAAGTCACAAACGCTGTATCCTCTACAGTCCCCGGACATGAGATACAGCGGACAAAGTGTGTGTCTTCACAAGTCACAAACGCTGTATCCTCTACAGTACCAGACATGAGATACAGCGGACAAAGTGTGTGTCTTCACAAGTCACAAACGCTGTATCCTCTACAGTCCCCGGACATGAGATACAGCGGACAAAGTGTGTGTCTTCACAAGTCACAAACACTGTATCCTCTACAGTACCAGACATGAGATACAGCGGACAAAGTGTGTGTCTTCACAAGTCACAAACGCTGTATCCTCTACAGTACCAGACATGAGATACAGCGGACAAAGTGTGTGTCTTCACAAGTCACAAACGCTGTATCCTCTACAGTCCCCGGACATGAGATACAGCGGACAAAGTGTGTGTCTTCACAAGTCACAAACGCTGTATCCTCTACAGTCCCCAGACATGAGATACAGCGGACAAAGTGTGTGTCTTCACAAGTCACAAACACTGTATCCTCTACAGTACCAGACATGAGGTACAGCGGACAAAGTGTGTGTCTTCACAAGTCACAAACGCTGTATCCTCTACAGTACCAGACATGAGATACAGCGGACAAAGTGTGTGTCTTCACAAGTCACAAACACTGTATCCTCTACAGTACCAGACATGAGATACAGCGGACAAAGTGTGTGTCTTCACAAGTCACAAACACTGTATCCTCTACAGTACCAGACATGAGATACAGCGGACAAAGTGTGTGTCTTCACAAGTCACAAACACTGTATCCTCTACAGTACCAGACATGAGATACAGCGGACAAAGTGTGTGTCTTCACAAGTCACAAACACTGTATCCTCTACAGTACCAGACATGAGATACAGCGGACAAAGTGTGTGTCTTCACAAGTCACAAACACTGTATCCTCTACAGTACCAGACATGAGATACAGCGGACAAAGTGTGTGTCTTCACAAGTCACAAACACTGTATCCTCTACAGTCCCAGACATGAGATACAGCGGACAAAGTGTGTGTCTTCACAAGTCACAAACACTGTATCCTCTACAGTCCCCAGACATGAGATACAGCGGACAAAGTGTGTGTCTTCACAAGTCACAAACACTGTATCCTCTACAGTCCCCGGACATGAGATACAGCGGACAAAGTGTGTGTCTTCACAAGTCACAAACGCTGTATCCTCTACAGTACCAGACATGAGATACAGCGGACAAAGTGTGTGTCTTCACAAGTCACAAACACTGTATCCTCTACAGTACCAGACATGAGATACAGCGGACAAAGTGTGTGTCTTCACAAGTCACAAACACTGTATCCTCTACAGTCCCCGGACATGAGATACAGCGGACAAAGTGTGTGTCTTCACAAGTCACAAACACTGTATCCTCTACAGTCCCCGGACATGAGATACAGCGGACAAAGTGTGTGTCTTCACAAGTCACAAACGCTGTATCCTCTACAGTCCCCGGACATGAGATACAGCGGACAAAGTGTGTGTCTTCACAAGTCACAAACGCTGTATCCTCTACAGTCCCCGGACATGAGATACAGCGGACAAAGTGTGTGTCTTCACAAGTCACAAACACTGTATCCTCTACAGTACCAGACATGAGATACAGCGGACAAAGTGTGTGTCTTCACAAGTCACAAACACTGTATCCTCTACAGTCCCCGGACATGAGATACAGCGGACAAAGTGTGTGTCTTCACAAGTCACAAACGCTGTATCCTCTACAGTCCCGGACATGAGATACAGCGGACAAAGTGTGTGTCTTCACAAGTCACAAACACTGTATCCTCTACAGTCCCGGACATGAGATACAGCGGACAAAGTGTGTGTCTTCACAAGTCACAAACACTGTATCCTCTACAGTACCAGACATGAGATACAGCGGACAAAGTGTGTGTCTTCACAAGTCACAAACACTGTATCCTCTACAGTCCGGACATGAGATACAGCGGACAAAGTGTGTGTCTTCACAAGTCACAAACACTGTATCCTCTACAGTACCCGGACATGAGATACAGCGGACAAAGTGTGTGTCTTCACAAGTCACAAACGCTGTATCCTCTACAGTCCCCGGACATGAGATACAGCGGACAAAGTGTGTGTCTTCACAAGTCACAAACACTGTATCCTCTACAGTCCCCGGACATGAGATACAGCGGACAAAGTGTGTGTCTTCACAAGTCACAAACACTGTATCCTCTACAGTCCCCAGACATGAGATACAGCGGACAAAGTGTGTGTCTTCACAAGTCACAAACACTGTATCCTCTACAGTCCCCGGACATGAGATACAGCGGACAAAGTGTGTGTCTTCACAAGTCACAAACGCTGTATCCTCTACAGTCCCCGGACATGAGATACAGCGGACAAAGTGTGTGTCTTCACAAGTCACAAACGCTGTATCCTCTACAGTCCCAGACATGAGATACAGCGGACAAAGTGTGTGTCTTCACAAGTCACAAACGCTGTATCCTCTACAGTCCCCGGACATGAGATACAGCGGACAAAGTGTGTGTCTTCACAAGTCACAAACGCTGTATCCTCTACAGTACCAGACATGAGATACAGCGGACAAAGTGTGTGTCTTCACAAGTCACAAACGCTGTATCCTCTACAGTCCCCGGACATGAGATACAGCGGACAAAGTGTGTGTCTTACCAGACATGAGATACAGCGGACAAAGTGTGTGTCTTCACAAGTCACAAACACTGTATCCTCTACAGTCCCCAGACATGAGATACAGCGGACAAAGTGTGTGTCTTCACAAGTCACAAACGCTGTATCCTCTACAGTACCAGACATGAGGTACAGCGGACAAAGTGTGTGTCTTCACAAGTCACAAACGCTGTATCCTCTACAGTACCAGACATGAGATACAGCGGACAAAGTGTGTGTCTTCACAAGTCACAAACGCTGTATCCTCTACAGTCCCCGGACATGAGATACAGCGGACAAAGTGTGTGTCTTCACAAGTCACAAACACTGTATCCTCTACAGTCCCCAGACATGAGATACAGCGGACAAAGTGTGTGTCTTCACAAGTCACAAACACTGTATCCTCTACAGTACCAGACATGAGATACAGCGGACAAAGTGTGTGTCTTCACAAGTCACAAACACTGTATCCTCTACAGTCCCCGGACATGAGATACAGCGGACAAAGTGTGTGTCTTCACAAGTCACAAACGCTGTATCCTCTACAGTACCAGACATGAGATACAGCGGACAAAGTGTGTGTCTTCACAAGTCACAAACACTGTATCCTCTACAGTACCAGACATGAGATAGGACGAAGTGTGTTGTCTTCACAATCACAACAGTACCAGACATGAGGTACAGCGGACAAAGTGTGTGTCTTCACAAGTCACAAACACTGTATCCTCTACAGTACCAGACATGAGATACAGCGGACAAAGTGTGTGTCTTCACAAGTCACAAACACTGTATCCTCTACAGTACCAGACATGAGGTACAGCGGACAAAGTGTGTGTCTTCACAAGTCACAAACACTGTATCCTCTACAGTACCAGACATGAGATACAGCGGACAAAGTGTGTGTCTTCACAAGTCACAAACACTGTATCCTCTACAGTACCAGACATGAGATACAGCGGACAAAGTGTGTGTCTTCACAAGTCACAAACACTGTATCCTCTACAGTCCCCAGACATGAGATACAGCGGACAAAGTGTGTGTCTTCACAAGTCACAAACACTGTATCCTCTACAGTCCCCGGACATGAGATACAGCGGACAAAGTGTGTGTCTTCACAAGTCACAAACGCTGTATCCTCTACAGTACCAGACATGAGATACAGCGGACAAAGTGTGTGTCTTCACAAGTCACAAACACTGTATCCTCTACAGTACCAGACATGAGATACAGCGGACAAAGTGTGTGTCTTCACAAGTCACAAACACTGTATCCTCTACAGTCCCCGGACATGAGATACAGCGGACAAAGTGTGTGTCTTCACAAGTCACAAACACTGTATCCTCTACAGTCCCCGGACATGAGATACAGCGGACAAAGTGTGTGTCTTCACAAGTCACAAACGCTGTATCCTCTACAGTCCCCGGACATGAGATACAGCGGACAAAGTGTGTGTCTTCACAAGTCACAAACGCTGTATCCTCTACAGTACCAGACATGAGATACAGCGGACAAAGTGTGTGTCTTCACAAGTCACAAACACTGTATCCTCTACAGTACCAGACATGAGATACAGCGGACAAAGTGTGTGTCTTCACAAGTCACAAACACTGTATCCTCTACAGTCCCCGGACATGAGATACAGCGGACAAAGTGTGTGTCTTCACAAGTCACAAACGCTGTATCCTCTACAGTACCAGACATGAGATACAGCGGACAAAGTGTGTGTCTTCACAAGTCACAAACACTGTATCCTCTACAGTACCAGACATGAGATACAGCGGACAAAGTGTGTGTCTTCACAAGTCACAAACACTGTATCCTCTACAGTACCAGACATGAGATACAGCGGACAAAGTGTGTGTCTTCACAAGTCACAAACACTGTATCCTCTACAGTACCAGACATGAGATACAGCGGACAAAGTGTGTGTCTTCACAAGTCACAAACACTGTATCCTCTACAGTCCCCAGACATGAGATACAGCGGACAAAGTGTGTGTCTTCACAAGTCACAAACACTGTATCCTCTACAGTCCC